>OY813002.1:50708563-50866063 GCA_963681545.1 Germaria angustata | reverse complement strand
CGCATCTCAAACAGATGTTATAAATTCGAATGAAGAGACCTCAGTGTTAGAGTTGAATTCGAATAGTGTAACAGTTGTTTCAGCACATTCGCAGACACCAACGGCATCATCCACAACCCCACCAATAACAACTCCTATAATTTCTACTATTGCTTTGTCAAATTCATCGAATAGGCCCGTTTCGGTATCGCGTGATCAGTGGGATGCTTTTGGTGAACTAGTAGCTAATGAGTTTCGTAATTTAAATTCAGAAATTTCACGAAAACGCCTTAAAAGGAGAATCATGCAAGCAATGTTAGAAGTAGGGGAAGATGATGATCATTTAATCACCAATAGTTCAAGAAGCAATTAAATACGTATTTTTAATTTATTTTAGAGTAAGGAAAATAGATATGTACATGAAATAAAACATACCTACATAACTATATAAGTAGATACAAATATATTTAAAAAAAAATTAACTAAACTATGTATGTATTTTGAATCTCGGACAATCAAGGAGAGCCTTAATACCAATATATTGAAACAGAAATCTGATAAGATATAAACGGGTATACACAGAACCACTATGAAAATCCAATTACAACCTTTTGGAAGACATCACTTCGTTGATGTTTGCGCTTCACTTACAATTCTTATATCCTAGTTAATGAATTTCCACTACATGCAAAAGGACTACGGTTGACAGCAGAAGGGATTACAAAAATTAAACTACTTAATGTCACGCTTTTTGCGCGATTCGCTGTTCTTATTATCACAAAGGAAGAGAAGTTACACTTCTGCACAATTTAGATATTCAAGCTTTATGGTTGAGATTTGGCCACACAATGCGAACTAGGTATGCTGATTATATCAGTATGTGTAAATCCGTTGGATAATTTTACATAATTGTTGCATACAAGAAATGCACACAAGTTATTGAATGAATAAAGTTTTAATTAAATGTTTTCGTATTGCGTGGATTCCATCCCATGTAATTCATTTTTAATAAAGATGTCGATTATATTGCGAAATAAAAAGGTGAAATTCTGATATTAAGATTACAAATATTCGTAGACCAATGGTGGATATACTTTTGATGAGGTTTGTAATACAAACATATGTGGGATTCCACTGAACAGCTCCTTAAGAATGTCGCTATTTTCATTAAAGAAACTGAGGTATTTGCTTAGATATTATGGGAACGATTTTGTTTTCATGAATTCAAGAAACTAAATTAGGCATTCGCCAAAAAAAAATACTTGATAGAAAATTAAGCAATTAAATCTTGTCCTCTTAAGAGTTCACTGAAGACAACTATAGTACAATTTCAAACAAATAGGAGGCTCAGTATGCGTTCAATAACGTTAATAATTTAAAGATCGTTTAAATTATTATTTTCGGTATACTTAAAGGATATACATATATCTACTTTTTATGAAATTCAGTCCATAAAATCAGTGTTCGAGAAAATGGTAGCGGAATCAACACATTTACAGAATAAATAGAAAAGTTGATTAGCAATGAATACATTGAGTTTTGAAGTTCTAAATTTATCACCAGGAATACATGAAGTGTATTTATGTGGAGCGTATAGTCGTACTGCTTTGGTCATATATGGCATTCTTATTTGATGTTCAAATGCAATTGTAAATTTACAAAGCAAGTTAATTCCATGCACTGAAAAAGAGCGCTCTATTATTAGCTATTAAAAATTGTTACATATTTTGATCCACTGCATTACACAAATCTTTTTCCATTAACCAACATTTTAAGCGAAATTGTACTGGTAAAGACAAATGCAATTTATATTTGAGAATTGATAATAAATACAAATGGATATTCCAAATTAGCTTTTTATGTGATGTATTATTAAGTATTTGGATAACAATATCACCATTCACTTAATCGGATGGCAAAGATTTACTAGTGCGATAAGGTCCTCAGTACGTGTTCATGTTTTTAGCCTGAGTACACTTTTAACCAAGTTGAAGACGTAAGTTTTTGCAAATTATTTATATGTATGTATGCATGTACAAATGTCATGTACACACATAAGTATCTTGTTTACTTTGTAAAGTTAAAACACAAATCCATATATAAATAAAAACTCGCGTGCAACTTTTATTGCAATGTAGAACAATGCAGAACAAAAATATCTTTCTCACTTCCAAAAAGAAATAACACAGTTCACTTTTGCATTTTTAATTACATCATGGTTGTAATCCTCTTTAATGATGGTATTGTTTTTGTTTTATTAGTTATAACAGCACTAGCCAATATATTTGAAGTCTACTTGACTTCCTTAACTTGAAGGCCTGGAGGAAGGGATTGTTTGATTTTTTCAGCCTTCTCCTTGTCTTGCACGACTAAAGTGTATAAGAAACGTGAGCAACGGATCTTGAATTTTGTGTTGTTTGGATTCTTCTTGATTTTTACAGCACGAGCATCAGCACGACGAGCTGTGTTCAAGAACTCTTTAACTTCTTTGATTTCGCGGGGCATCTAAAAATAAAACGTTTGTACATTATTACAACATTCACAACAAATCGTACTTTATTTTCACTTACATTGTGCTATTTTGTTAAAGATTTTTTGTAAAATTAATTTACAAGACGAGAAAACCAAGCCAATGTTGACGTTTTCCACGTTTCAAAAGAAAGAGAAAAGGAAAGATGATTTTCAATATGGCTGGTTGTATATATCCGGCTGTCAAATACCTAATGTCAAAGTTTCCAGTGCTGTCACAACGGTGATTTTTCGGAAAATGTGGGCATATATTCTACATGAGAATATTAACGTTCTTCTTAAATTATTGATTCAGTTTATTAAAATAATTAGTTCTTTTCTTAATCTTTTTATTTCTCCACTTTTAAACCGTAGTTGACATTATCTAGTCTCAATCAAACGAAAAGTTTAGTAGCAGAAGTGGAGAGACAACTTAATGAACTTGCGCCCCCATGTGGTAAATAGATACGTAAAGTAATAGGCTAAATAGTATTCCTCGTCACTGAAAAACTCTATTTAAAAATTTTTAAATTATAAACAATAATGCGGCCGAAAAAATCTGTACTGCTTTCAATAACGAATTGGACTTTTTTCACATTTTTCTGCTCTGCTTTAAGAACAAAATTTTGCGTAGAATTTATATCTTCAGCATAAAAAGGTTCTTCGTACGTATTGCAGCCTTCACGCTGATCAGATTTACAAATCTTTATTTTTGCTTTTCTAGGTGCAAATCCACCTTGAAATTGAAAGCTATATGAATTTATTGTTTGAGGGTTCTCAAATTCTATAGCTATCCACTGCGGTGTGCCCTATGATAATTAAACATGTTAATAATGAATAATTTGAAGACAGCGGTACTACCTCATTTGAACTCCACGCAGTATCATCCTGTTGGTCATACAAAAACTGTTTGCCATGTTGTTTCGTATCTTTATTTAACACCGAACTAACACTAAAATTATGATTTTTTTATATTTACTTAAAAAGCATGTGTTTATATAAATCTATTACCTGCATTTAAAATTTTCTTTTGTTAATAAATCCATGTTCCGTCATTTGTTTACCTTCTACAGCTGTTCATAATCTCTCCAATTTGCATGACATTGGCCATTCAAATAGAGCTGCCACTGTTCGGAAAAGAAAAAAAGAAGCCAGATCCATTTTATACAATATAATTGCAATATACCATTGTGTAGTTCGTTATAATAATATCTTATATAATTTGGTTTAAAAATTTTATCTTGCACTTAATATTGAAATTTAATATTCGGGATGTTCTCCCCAACTAATTGTTAAAAACAATTGAAGTTTTCGCAAAATGAATTGTTTGTTGTGGCTTTAGCTCATCATATGTAAGTGAAGTTTTCAAACTGCTTAAATTTCGTTGACGATTTGCTTCAGCGACCTATGAAATGTCGGTATATGAAGAACTAAAGCCACAACACACAATGTAATTTTATCTTCTTTGAATTTAATTTAAATATTATTTAAAATTAAAATGTTTACTTTCAGCAGTAAAAGAAGTAATAGCATAAATATCCAAACTCTAATTTTGTTCAAACTTTTACAATTGAAGCCCCTTGTGTGGCCCTTATTTAAGAATACACGTGAAGTGGCAACTCTATAATAAATACCAGTAAAAAAAGCAGGAAAACCAAAAACTAACAAAATTTAAATATTCGGCTCAAAATATCGAAACGCCAGCTTTATTATACACATGCATACGTATTTAACCCTAGAATGGTAAACACCGCCTGTGAGGCGGAACAATGTTGTTTTTTTGCAATATTTTCTTATCGGTTACTCCTATTAAAGCGTGCTCTCGTGCCAACTCAGTTTAGTGTTGTACGAGTTGGCGCACACACGCATTTGCTTTTGTTTCGCTGCGTTGTTGAGTAATAGATAATTGAGCCGCCTCACAGTGGCTGAAAAACGTTTTTCATTGGCCAAAATTCTGTAACTTTTGAACCGATCAAAATATTGAAGTAATTCTTTTTTTAATGGATAGATATTTAATTCAGCTTGACTCAGTTTTAATTACATTGAAATTGATTGAGTACTTCTTAAGGACTTCTAGGTCAAAGTTGAACTTTTGATTTTTTTTTAACTTTTGGAGTGAAATATGGGTTTATTTTTTTTTATTTGCATATTAAAAAAATTTATATTTTGATCTTAATAATAATTATAATTATTTTTTGTGATAATGGAATTTTTTTAATGTTACACTCAAAAAAAATTTTTTACACTGAAAAAAATTTTTTACACAAAAAAAATTTTTACACTCAAAAAAAATTTTAAAATTAACTGGAAACAAGGTTTAAATCCACTCCTGTTCTTTCAGATGCTGTTTCTGGATCTGAAAAGAATCTTCGTGCGGTATTGCCATCATTTGTATTGCCTGACCCTTGTTTTGGCTGATCTATAATCAATCCAATTTTGCGATATTCATCTTGAACATGTTTCTTTTTTGAACTTCTTAACTCTTTGTTGGTTTTATTGTTTCTTATGGATCCTGAAGACCCGAAATATAAATCATAATTGATTTTTAGTATATGTTCCATAAGTCGTATTCTTGCATGTAGTGGTGATAATCTAAATTCATATGCATCGGTATTATCTAATGATTTTGTCGGAACTTGGTTTAATTGGGTTTATGCTGCTTGGCATATAATGCAGCTGGATGCAGCCTTCGTGTTAGTCAAAGCCTGACCTACATTTCCATTTATCATTGTAAGGACTAATTGGTAGCTTACTTCAATTTGCTGCCCATCTAACTGTAATTGTAATGGCTAATGGTAGTGTTGCAATTTGGGCCTTGATATCACTAATTTCTTTGTTAATGGCATCACGAGTTTCTTCTTTGAATTCAAATTTGATTGGCCTGCAGTATTTCGTAGAAGATGGTGTCTCATTTTACCAAATATCCATTGTTTGCATTGTACTAGTCGAAGGCTCTGAATCTTCCAAAATCTTTTTCAATCGCAATGGTACAATTGATACCATGAACATATCCGAGTCCGAAATATTTTCACATACAACTTGTTTGTATTGGTTATGTCCCGAAGAACCATCACATCCCCACTTGCAAAAAAGAATTAGCTTTGTGTTTCCATATTTCTTTAACGTGTTGCTGTTGGGAAAATAAGACACAACCACACAGTATTCCTTTGTAGAATATCTGATTCAATATTTTATTTAAAGTGTTGCTGTTGGGAAAATAAGACACAACCACACAGCAATCCTTTGTAGAATATCTTATTTAATATTTTATTTAAAATGTATAAAAAAATTCACAATATTTTAATCAATGGAAAAATAGTCTGCCGATGTGACCGAAAGCAAAAGTAAAAAGACGCCTTTTTTCTGTGTAATCGAACATTCTAGAAGCTTCCTTTTAGTTGTCTCTTTTAGTAGTAAATTGTTTGCTGTATGCGAGATCAAAAGAGTTGTATTCTGTAGCAGTAAGCTGTTTACTGCATGCGAGATCAAAAGAGTTGTATTCTGTAGCAGTAAGTATTATACGTGGGTACCTTGTTACGAGTAACCACTACAGGGCTCCCCCTCCAGATGTTCAGTCCGAAAAACGAAGTGGACAACGTATACGGCGACCGGTTCTAGACATCTGAAACTCACCTTCAGGTGTACTTAGGTTGTGCGGAGTTTGGTCGTCCCTTGTATCGTCACGTAGTTGGTCGTAACTATGATTTTTAGAGTCCTTCGCCTGAACTTCAACGTCGAAATCCTCGTCTGTAAAAGCGGGCTTAAGTCGATCGCAGGAAATGTTGACATTTCGTTGCCCAACTTCGATTTTAAAGAATTTTTCGCCTTTTTGCACCACTTTAAACGGTCCCTCATACGGTGATTCTAACGGCGATCTAACTTTATCCACGCGCACAAAGACAAATTTGCAATTGTGGAAATTTCGATCCACGTAGGAGCCTTGTTCACCATGTCGAGTTGCTGTGGTCGTCCTTAAGGCCGCCATGTGTTTACGGATACGTTTCAGGAAATCCGATTCTTCACCTTTTCTTTTACACGAATGAAAAAACTCGCCGGGAATCCGCAGTTGTGTTCCAAATACCATCTCGGCAGGGCTAGCGTTTATGTCCTCTTTCACGGTGGTTCGTAGGCCAAGTAGAACTAATGGTAGTACCGACGACCAATCATGGCTGCTGTAGCATTTAATAGCTGCCTTGAGAGTGCGATGAAAACGCTCGACTAGCCCGTTAGACTGGGGGTGATATGCTGTGGTTTTTAAATGCTGAACGCCTAATAGCCTCGTTAACTCGGCGAATATTGTCGACGTAAATTGCCTTCCGAGGTCCGTTGTAATGCGAAGTGGCACACCGAACATTGATATCCAACCATCTATTAAGGTTTGTGCGATCGTTTCGGCCGTAATATCTTGCATTGGTATCGCAACTGGAAATCGTGAAAATCTGTCGACACATGTGAGGCAGTATCGATAATTTTTTGAAACCGGCAGTGGGCCAATGATGTCTACGTTAATGTGGTCGAAACGTCCTTCGACCTGCCCGAATTCGCCTACCGGTGTTTTGGTGTGTCGGGTTATTTTGTTGCGTTGACATGGTAAACATCTTCGCACAAACTGTGCTACATCCCTCATCATGTTAGGCCATACATATCTAGAAGCCACCAAGCGTTGCGTGCCTCTACGTCCGGGATGTGAAAGGTCGTGTAACTTCAATATTACTTGATGGCGGAACTTTTTCGGTATAAATGGGCGGATACGGTTATTCGAAACATCACAGTATAGCATGCCTGATGAATTAGGTATAGGGATTTGTTTCAGTGACAGTGTTTTGCTCGCCGAATCAAGGTATGATTGAAGTTCAGTGTCAATTTTCTGTTCCTCTGCTAACTGTTCGAAATCAGGGCAGCTGACGATGTTTATACGCGACATGAAATCCGCAACGCAGTTTTTATTTCCCGATAGGTGACGAATGTCCGTGGAGAACTGACTGATGAAATCTAAATGGCGTGCTCTTCGTGGCGGGGTTTTGTCGTGCTTCTGCTGGAATGCGTAAATCAACGGTTTGTGGTCCGTAAATATGATGAAATTTCTGCCCTCAAGTAGATGTCGAAAGTGGCCGATGCTTTGGTATATCGCTAGAAGTTCGCGATCGTATGTACTGTATTTTACCTGGGCGTCGGTCAATTTCTTGGAATAGAAACCAAGGGGCTCCAGTTTGTTACGATTTTAGGCCTGGGGTAGTTGCGCACCGCTGATACTCTTTCTTCGAGAGGCTTTATACCCAGGGGAGTTATCGTGTGTCCCAAAAATTTTATTTCTTTTTGGCCTAGTTGGCATTTTGGAGCGTTAATAGCCATTTTGTTCTCTCGCAAACGTTTAAACAGGATTCGGAGGTGTTGTCGATGTTCTTCGAGACTGGTGGAAGCAACCAATATATCGTCAATGTACGCGAAGACGAAATCTAAACCTTGTAAAACGGAGTTTATATGACGTTGGAACGTTTGTGCGGCGTTGCGCAAACCAAAGGTCATATAATTAAATTCAAATAACCCGAAGGGGGTTGTTATGGCCGTCTTCGGTACATCGGATGGTTCGACCGGTATCTGGTGATATGCTCTTTGCAAGTCTATCACCGAAAAAATTTGTTTACCATACAATATTTGCGTGCAGTCGTGCAAAAACGGAATGGGGTATCGATCTGGTATAGTGCGAGCGTTAAGAGCTCGATAGTCCCCGCAAGGTCTCCATTCGCCGCTCGCCTTCTTCACCATATGAAGTGGGCTGGCCCAGTTACTGCTAGAGGGCTTGCAAATACCCTGTTCGACCATGTACTCGAACTCTTTTTTTGCTGCACCTAACTTTTCACCTGCCAACCTGCGTGGCCTCGAAAAAACTGCAGGGCCGTTCGTAATAATGTGATGTGTGACGTTAGATGTATTTGGCTGCGGAGAGCGGTTGGAGTTGAGGACGGTGATGTCTTTATATTCACGCATCAAAGCCGCGAAACTGTTGTTTAAATCGATAGTTGAAACGATAGGGTATTGCACAAACGTAGATGACCCTTCTGCTTCTAACAGCGTCTTGCGGTCCACTAGCGCGTTGCGTTTCATATCCACTAATAAGTCGAAATGCTTTAAAAAATCAGAACCTATAATGGGCACCGAAACGTCGGCTATGATAAACGTCCATTCGAACGTTCGTCTTAGAAAAAAGGATAATTTAAGGCGTCGCTCACCGTACGTATTTATTCGTGTGCCATTGGCCGCAAATAAAAAAAATGATGATGACGATTTATATTTATCACACGATCGGGCTGGCAGCACGGAAACGTCAGCTCCGGTGTCGATGAGAAATTTTATTTTTGTAGCGTTGTCCAGCAATGAAAGTCGAGCTATCGTGTTTCTGTCTGATGTGCTGAACGTTGCATCAGACACGGGCTTTAGTTTTTTTGGTACTTGCAAGGCTGCCGACATTTTTGTGCATCTGAACCGTACTTAGTATGATACCAACAAATGGCGCCCGATGGCGTTGGGGGCCGTTGATTCTTCTTTTTTCCAATTGACGGGCGACAACGCGACCGCGAACGTGAGCGAAAAAGGTTCTCCATACGCCTCTCCAATGCCGCTATTCGGTTTGTCACTGAGTCCTCAACTGCTATGTTCGGAGATGTAACAGAAGCTATGTGTCGATAATCACTAACCTCCAATATTCTATCAGCCAGCTTAGCCAACTCGGGCAGATCTGCGCCTGAGGCTTGTAGTATAGCTCGCACTTGTTGTGGCAGACGTTGCAACCAGAGTGATCTTAGGAAATCGTCACTCACCCTGCTTTTAGCTAAGCCGCTCAGCTCACTTAAGAGTTGTGTAGGCCGGCGGTCGCCCAAGTCGACATCCGACAAGAGTCTTTGTATTTTCTTCTGCTCACTTTCGCTAAACCGTTCTATAATGCTTTTCTTAAGGTGGTCGTATTTGCCTGTTTCTGGTGGCAGGAGCACTGCATCAGAAATTTGAGCCAAAATGTTCGACTCTATAGCCGCCACTACGGTGTTATATCGAGTGTCGTCTGCGGTAATGCCTGCGATAACAAATTGTGCCTCGATTTGGGCAAACCAAATCTCTGGGTGATCAGGCCAGAAAGGTGGTACCTTCACCGAAACCCTATTTACCGTCGCTTCCGCATTCGCTATACCGGGGCGTGTTTGATGTGTAAATAATTCTATGCCTGCGCCTCCGGTTGATGTGCCGGCCTTATGGTTTTCGTCCTTCGACATCAAAAAATTTTTTTCGAATGTAAATTGGCCAATCACGTCGGGGTCACCAATGTTGCTGTTGGGAAAATAAGACACAACCACACAGCAATCCTTTGTAGAATATCTGATTCAATATTTTATTTAAAGTGTTGCTGTTGGGAAAATAAGACACAACCACACAGCAATCCTTTGTAGAATATCTTATTTAATATTTTATTTAAAATGTATAAAAAAATTCACAATATTTTAATCAATGGAAAAATAGTCTGCCGATGTGACCGAAAGCAAAAGTAAAAAGACGCCTTTTTTCTGTGTAATCGAACATTCTAGAAGCTTCCTTTTAGTTGTCTCTTTTAGTAGTAAATTGTTTGCTGTATGCGAGATCAAAAGAGTTGTATTCTGTAGCAGTAAGCTGTTTACTGCATGCGAGATCAAAAGAGTTGTATTCTGTAGCAGTAAGTATTATACGTGGGTACCTTGTTACGAGTAACCACTACAAACGCATTTCCTGGTATTGATTGTAGCAAGCGTTCGGCTGTGTGATCAAGTAGAGATTGTAGTTGTACCTCTGCCGAAATTGGTGTGTTTGGTTAGTATCCTTTGATGGAAAACAGTCCATTTTAGTAGCAGTTATGTGATGATATGCTGGATAGATATTTGAGCCATTTCAATCGCACGCAATCTGAGCTTAATATATTGCTGTTTTGTTAATTTCAAATCCAGAAATAAGGCTAATGCCTCCTCATTTGTGCACTGTTTTGCATCCCTCGGAGTTGGTATACTTTTAAGAATTCGTTTTGTTCTCACTGGACTAGCTATAATAACTTTTTCAATGATATCCACTTTTGTTAATTGGTTCTGTGATCGTAATTGATGTAGGAAAGATTCTTTTATATTTGTACAACCAATTGCATCGTTAACATCTTTAAGTTTCCGCCTCTTAGATTTATCGCTGCAGTTGTCCAATGATTTGCGTGGTCTTCCAACCTTATCTTGCTTTGCTGTTTCTGCAGCGACCACTTCTAAACACTTTTCACTTTTTATATAAAACTTTTGTTTACTGTAGCTAACTTCTTTGTAGCGTTTTTTTAGTACTTTTACAAAATTAGATAATTGCTCTTGTATTTCGGTGCTACACGAATTTAAGCTTAATTTTATTTTAACGTAAGTAAGAACATCTTCCTGGTTTTTATTTCTAAAATACTGTTCGGCCAGTTCTTTATAACCGAAGCTCTCCATATTTTTCTGAATATTTTTATTTGAGTCTGTTATGATTTATCACTTGCAAATATACGTACGTACACGTAAAGGATTAACTTATTGTGTAATCCCTTATTGAATCCGTAGTTTTATATATTTTTAGATACATGTTATTCACACATTGATCTTCAATTTCATAGCAGGTAGTACTTAAATTGAACAAAACTGCACGTGTTATCCAGACCTTAATATCAGGTAAAACTAATTAGTATCTTGCCAATATGGGGTTAATACACCATTGTATACGAGTAATTATAGGGCTGTTTATATTAGAGTAATTTGATTTTTTTTGGAGTAATTTCATTAAAATTAAAAAAGTGTTCTACCGGCGGGTCGTGGCGGGTGCAAAAGTATATATGGGGTGAAAGAAGACACCTTCGCCTTTCTTCGGGTGGTATACGTTTCTTGTTCCCTTTTGTTCCCTAGAAGTTCTATTCCACTAAAGTTTAAATTTTAGAAAAATATAGTAGTTTCATAAATATTTCATAACACCTCTAATATTAAACGCTAGAGCGGTAACCACTTACAACAACTAAAGACTATAATCCTACCAATATTATAAAAAAGACCGCAGGCCATTATCGATGATAGCTTGCGAGTAGTGACCATTTATTTTTGACAAAAAACTGATAAAAAACACCTTTTACTGAAATAACAAAAAACAGTTGAGTTTGACAGCATGCCACGCCCACAATTATCAATAGTTTAACCTAATTTTTTGGCTACCTTAATATGGATATATTAGCTCCAAAATGGCGTAAAAATTTTAAAAACCGGTGACAAAAAAAATTTGACTTTTGGCCAATGAAAAACGATTTTCAGCCACTGTGCGCCTGTGAGGCGAAGTTTACCAATAAAGGTATTTTTTTGGGCATATTTACTTTTGTGTTTTTCTAATTTTTTTTTTGCTAAAAATTATAGTGTGCATGTAACTTTTACAGGTTTTTATGATGACTGTGTCTGAAGCGCAGATACTGAATTAGCTGGACGAGATATCAGATAGTGGAAGTGAACTTGACGATGATTTAGAAGTTGAAGCTGATTCTGACTCAGATGAAAGTCAGGCCGACCCCACTTACTTCACCGATCTAGGCATAAAAAAGGGCAAACGATCAAAATGTGACTTCTGCCCTCCAAAATCAAAGCGCATGAGCGTATATTTTTGCGCAAAGTGCAAGAAAACATACTGCTTAGAGCACAGATCACCGAACTGTGGGCAATGTGATGCAAAAAAATAGTTTGAAAAACTTCAAAATCTATTTTGGTCTGCAGAGCTACTTCCAGCATAAAAACTTAATATTATTTTTTAAAGTGTTAATTAGATCTATGGACAATAAGATACAAAAGTTTTTTTTAATCTCGAATGGATTTTTATTTTTTTTTATTTTTTATTTTTTTGCTAAAATGTTTTAACCCTAGTGACTGAAATATGTGATTGACATATAAGACTTGTAGATATTTAAGATATTTATAAAATGAATTGGTTTTTATTTATTTCTGATATTTACCATTGAATAAATATGTTTTGTTTTTGTTTTAATAAATTTTTGTTGTTTTTGGGGTCATATAGGGGCTTTTTTTAAAAAGTTGCCTCACAGGCGAAGTTTACCATTAAGTAGGTACAAAATATGTTTACCGTTCTAGGGTTAAAGTGTAGATTGCAATATTTTCTTAAGTGTTTTTGAAAATGTAGTTAATAAATATAAAGAAAAATATTTGTTGTGTTTAGTGCAAGAAAATCCATGAAATAATTTGCTTGAAATATGTTGTGTATAAAGAGAAAATTAATTGTGTAAAAAATAAAAAAATTCTCTCATATACTTAGATCGCGTTACTTAACTGTCGGACAACACTTCTAATAACTGTAAATAAAGTAGCGCCGGTTCTGATGAAGATTGTCTCAACCAAACTCTGGTTTATGATCAGCACTATATATTGAAATCTAAGTATCAAGCATGTCATATTTAAGTAAGGTAAGCATTTTAATTTATGTACGAGTATATAAAACTGTTTTTATAATTTACAAAAATGCGATTAAATAACAACGACATACAATAAGTCCCAACTGAGGCTGATGTACTAGATAGAATCATTGCTTAATAAAAGAGTAAAGCCAAGTGCATTGCTGGTTTTATTCTATAAAGCTTGTCCATTATCATTTTAGGATGTTTATTATTCTTCACTTGATGAATGAAATAAGATGTATTTAAATAACAATGTAGAATTTAAATATTAATCCACTGAGCAACCTAATGCCCCTATTGCGGTTCACCACTCAACTCAGTTTGGTCGTGTGAGAGTCAACCCAACTTATGCACAACCAAACTCACTTTAGTTATTGCGATACAAAATAACTAAAATGAGTTGAGTTGAGTGCATAAGTTGGGTTGACTCTCACACGACCAAACTGAGTTGAGTGGTGAACCGCAATAGGGGCATAAAATTTGCTTCACTAGCAATATGTACATACTTACATACATAAGTAAATATGCAGAATATTGAGAAGAAATTATATTCTATTCTTGAATCAATAATAATAGCAGTAATAATCGACAAGTGATGAATCTGTTCCACTGGCCATATACTGACTTTGATGTCGAAATTTAAAACTATTTTTTATCAAATTAATTATTTATCTAAGAGAAAAAAAATCGAAATTGAAGGAAAAATTAAGCAACGTAATAAAAACAGACTACATATCCACGGATTTGTTGCAGATGTTTAACTAACGTTAGATACTTCAAAGGTTATCAAAATACAAAATTTATAAACTAAAAACTTTTTTGCACATTAAAATAATGATGAACTGGTTAGCACCAATTTCAGACATGTAGACATATACAAATTTCAGACATTTACTTATGTAGATGGCTAAACCCTCAATAAGTATTTTTTAATGTACATATGTATTAGTGTGAAATTGTTTGTGATGTTGACTATTGTAGTTTTGAAATTTAATAATAATAATAAAACTGCATAAACTGCACTGATAGATAGTCAAATCCCTTCAACAGAAAAATAAAAACGGAATGTAAAATTTATTGAAAATAATTTGTTTGTTACATATGTACATATGTATCTTATTATTAAACTTCCTCAAACTCATATGCACGTCACATGCACATAAACATACATACATACGTACATATATAATAAATATGCCTTGATTTGTTTTAATGTATACAACTCTATTGAGTTCGACTACCTGTTACAACTATTTTCGGATTCAGACTGTATGCCTTGAATGTGCTGTTTCTAGCCCTTCTTACATATCAAAAATGGCAATTGAATGTACATTTGAATTCGGATAAATGTAGGCCGTTTAATTGAAATAATCGTTTGATAGATGACAAATATTTTAAACTCTTATTTTTGATTGATTTTGAAGCAGTGAAATTTTTTCTTTGCGCAAAGAAACTTTTTGATATAAGTTCGGTTTAGAAGTAGGTATTATCATAATTTATCTTACACATACACAGACGGTTTTAGAAAACATATTTTGAGTTCTTAAGATATGACTATGTTGCACATAAGAATAGCTTATATAACTTCGTCTTAGCTTCAGATCTTTTTTTTGTTCATATAAAGAAGATATTCATTCTATTATTCATCAATAATATAAAAAATTTAAATTTTGATACATGTCTATGTTGCAGTAAAGTGAGTGTTATGTGCCATTTTATAAATCTAAATGTATAATTTGCATATATCTGTTTTATTTCTAATGCCGTCATTAACTTCACATACTAGAAAATTTTTTCAAGTTTTCATTTCGTTTGACCGAAACAGTGTTTTATTATAAGATACTCGTTTTATTAAAAATCGTTTTAAGTTAAAAAAAAACTCTGTAATTTGTTGTCTTCGTTTGCTGCAAATAATATTATTTTAATTGCAATTATTAGCCCAAAACTTACGTTCAAGTTTTAAACGATAATTCAATATAATTTTCGTTTTGCGTTTTTTGCATGAAACAAAGTGGCAGCACTCTCACCGTCAATATTATTATTATTAGTAATATTTAATTTATAATTGTGTTGCATATCTTAATTCACAAATAGCATCGATAAGATAAAAAATGGGGACAATGCTAGAATTTTAAACAAATATTTTCTTCATTGTTGTTTTGAAATCGATAAATAAGACGTTCTCTGCATATTACAAATTATAGAAACAGATAATCACAATAAGTGAAAGTAAATTCAAAGCGAAAATGGAGAAGGAATATCAACTGCACATAAGTATAACTAAAGCTTTAAGCCCCTCAGAAGCTCCACTGAAAGTGAAGCATGCACGCTCTGTTATCATAGCAACATATCGTTCGAAAAGTGCGAAACCCTTTTGGGCGGTAATCACACGCCAGCCGATAATGGAACATCGATTCACGGCTTGGAAATTTTGTCATTTACTGCATAAAGTTCTACGTGAAGGCCACGAAAGCGCCGTTAAACAATCGCAGACTCACAAGACCCTTATTCTGGAAGTGGGAAAGCTGTGGGGTCACCTGCAGGATGGTGTGGGTAAATGTATTGAGGCATACACGAGACTTTTGGTCAATAAATTAGAATTCCATCAGAAGAACGCTAACATTCCTGGCTCACTAGCCCTCGATTTTAAGGAATTTGTACGGAAGGTTGGAGATGATTTGAATTTATATTTCCAGTTGTGTGTGGAAATCTTTGATTATATTGAGCATATTCTCCAAGTACAGGCTCAAATTTTCTTGGCCATAAACACTTACCGATTGTCATCAATGACTCCACAAGGACAGTGTCGTCTAGCACCATTGATAACATTGATACAAGATTCAAATCCTCTGTACGATATATGTGTTCGTATAATGTTTCGTCTGCATGACGGCTTACCACATGATGTCCTCATGGGTCATCGCAATCGATTTAATGAAATATTCAAGAAATTGAAAGCTTTTTATGAAAACGTTCGCCCTCTTCAATATTTCTCGGATGTCATACAATTGCCACATTTACCGGATGTAGCACCAAATTTTTCGTCCGAGCTTGATTTGGGAAATTACACAGCGCCGGTAATGGTTTTGCCGCAAGAACCCGAACCTGAACCTGAAACAGAACCCACTATTGAGAATTTGGTTGATTTAGCAAATGCCGCTGAAAGCAATAGTCAGGCTGAAAATGCTTTGGAAGAAAAAGAAAACATTATCATACAGCTAACTGATGCTTTGACTGAAAAACAAATGGCGTTAGATCACTATTCCAATTTGGCTCATCAAAGTAACAATTATCAATTGAGAAATGAATCTCTAGAACGAGAGATTGTTATGACAAAGGATAGACTGCAAAGCGCTTTACTTGCCAAGGAAGACTTGGAACAAAAGTTGGGCGAAACGTGTAAAACAATGAAACAAAAGCTATCAAGAATGTCGGCTTTGGAAGAAGAAGTAAAGCAGAGTGATGAAAAGATAAAGCAGGTAGAAGAAAAGTTTGATAAAATCAAAACAATGTACACAAAGTTGCGTGAAGAGCATATAGGTCTTTTGCGAATGCGTAATGAAGATTCAAAACATTTAGCAACAGAAAAAAATGAAATTCTACAGCTTAAAGGGGAAATAGAGACTTTAAACGAAAAGTTATCCAAATACGAAGAAATAGAAAAACTAAATTCCAATTTGAAATCAAAATCTGTAGAATATGAGCAGATTTTAGCCAACAAAGAAAGTTATATCGAATCCCTTAACAGCGAAATAGGTAAGATTAAAGAACAATTCCAAAAAACCCGAGAAGATCAACTGACTTTATTGCAGCAGTTTGAAGAGCAAAAGAATAAATTGGAAGTTGATAGCCAGTTGTTGTGTAATGAAAAACAGAATAATAAGCATCTAGAATTAGAGATTAAAGGGCTCAAAGATAAATTAGCACATCAAGCTTCCAAAACAGATGAAATCGATACTTCTTTGAAATTAAAAAGTCAAGAATATGAAAATGTGATAGCAAACATGGATCTTACCGTAAAACAACTAAATTCCGAAATCTTGCATCAAAAAGAACTTTTGATTAAGAATGATTTGGAACATACATCATTAATAAAACAGTATGAAGAGCAACTCAAAGCTCAGCTCGCAGAAAACGAATTTTTCAGGGAAAGTGCCAAAAAAGACTCTGAAGCAAAACAGCTACGAATTGAAGAACTTTTAAGTATCCAGACAAATAATAAAATTAGTATACAAGAGTTGGAAATAAAATTAAATAGCATTTCCAATAAAGAGCAAAATATTGCACTTGAGTTAAAAGCGGTTCAAGGGAAAGTTGACTATTTGAAACAATCCCAAAGTGAAGCTTATTCAACTATAGATAATATTATAGCTTCTGTCATTGAAGCAATCAAACATTCATTAGAGACAGACTTCAACTACAAAGTGTTCGATGCTGATTTGGTGCTGCAGCAGGCTAGAACAATCATTAACAGAATAAATGAACATTTGAAAAGTATTTTAGAGGCTTATAAATCCAATATCGGCAATAGTACGAGACTAACAGGATGCTTTGCTAAATCTTGTATAGATTTGGTTTCTTGTTTAAGAACTCTTCACGAGTACATTACGCTTATTGCAGAAAATACAACTGATATGGAAAAAGCACATGTCTTGCATACTCTATCTGATAGTTTACGTGATTCATTTATCACCATATACCAATTTATGTGGACTAGTAGCAGAGATATTGATGAATTAGATAAGGAATGCGAATATATTATTGGCAAATTGGCAGAACTAACGAGTTTGTTGCTGCTTATGAGTAACTCTTTCACCGAAAATCTGAATATAGGGGATTTGCTACAGAAAGAGTTAAAGGACATGGATAAAATGATTGAAGAAGCTGCGCAAAAAATGCTGGAAATACAACAGAACTCGAAGTCTAAAAATGAGGGCATCAAACTAGAAGTAAATGAAAAAATTTTGGACTCTTGCACTAATCTAATGCAGTGTATTATACATCTTATTAAAAAATCTCGCGACTTGCAAAACGAAATAGTTGCACGCGGTAAAGGTACATTTACCGAAAAGGAGTTCTACAAGCGAAATAGCCAATGGACTGAGGGTCTGATATCAGCCTCTAAGAGTGTAGCCAAAGGTGCTAATTATCTCGTAGATGCTGCAAATAAGGCGATTGTTTTAGAATCGAATGAGTGTTTTGAAATAATTGTAGCTGCCCAGGAAATCGCCGCCAGCACAGCCCAGCTAGTAATAGCTAGTAAGGTCAAAGCCAGTAGAGATAGTCAAAAACTTATTGACCTAACAAAAGCATCACGTGATGTTTCTTTGGCCACCGGTTCAGTTGTGGCTACTGTCAAAGATGGTTGTAATAAATTGGAATACAAAAACGAAATCGATATGACCAAACTAACTACTTCCCAAAAGAAAGCTATGGAAATGGAAATGCATATTAAGGTTTTACAATTGGAACAAGCGCTTGATAATGAAAGACAAAATCTTATGTCATTCCGCAAGAAATTTTACCAAAGCGAAGATGATTAAAATAATTGGCAGATTTTTTTATGTTAATCGTATTATCTTTTTAGCCCAATAGTTTGTTATATAAAATGATACTACATAATTTTTAATCCACTCAGCATTAAATCTTTTTTAAAGATTATAATCAATAACAAATAATTGCTATATATGTACATATATGTGTGTTATTTGTATTATATGTTAAAAATTATATATTCTAGTAAATATGTTCATGTTAATAACATTTTAAAAACAACATATATTCATTTTTATATTTCGTATACATTTTTGTGTTATATATATATATATATATATATATATATATATATATATATATATATATATATATATATATATATATATATATAATATATATATATATATATATATATATATATATATATATATATATATATATATATATATATATATATATATATAATATATAAATATATATATATATATATATATATATATATATATATATATATATATATATATAAATAATATATATATATATATATATATATATATATATATATATATATATATATATATATATATGTATATATATATAAATAAATATATATATATATATATATATATATATATATATATAAATAAATAAATATATATATATATATATATATATATATATATATATATATATATAAATAAATATATATATATATATATATATATATATATATATATATATATATATATATATATATATATATATATATATATATATATATAATTTATGGTATATTTATGTATGTATAATTTTCTCGTTTTATGAAAACGAAACCAGTTATTATTTTTTTATAAAATTTTCATGATTTTTAATAAATTTATTGTTGGTTAATAAAATTCGTTAATGGCTTTCAATACTTCGCTACACTTTGTGTAACTTCTTCGGGGAGTATTAAATTAGTAATCGATAAAAATAATAAAAAATATTGTCATAAAGGATTATTTTAACTAAATCTCAAACAACATAAATGCAAGGCCCTATGCTCCTTATAGGAACGATGAGAACATATACATACATATATAAAGTTATATTTTGTCATTAATTTACAATAAATTTTATTTTTCTTAAAATGTGGCAATAAATTTTGGTTCATGTCTCAATTACTTTTTAGTACTTTTTGTACTTAATCTATCTATCTCGAATGAGTAAATGATTAGTCTACTGCATCCTAGTCTGATGATGGCTGAGTGTAAAACACATTTACATACTTATATAAGCGAACCGCTTAATATAAGAACAGCCGCCCCAACTTGGAGAACAGACAATTCCTCGATGTTTGACCTGTGTTAAGAAAATCGTGCAGGGACCACTACGTGGAAAAACACATTTACTTATATAGAGAACCGCTTAGTATAAGAACAGCTGCCTCAACTAGGAGAACAAACGCCTCTCACAATTCTCCGATGTTTGACGGGTGTTAAGAACATCGTCCAGGGACCACTACGTGGAGGTTTGTGGGTCGACATGAAATGTAATTGATAATGATCACTCTGGATTCACCAAGTAGAACCAATCAGAAGTTTTGCCATATCATTATACCCCTGGCCCCAAATATAACTTTATAACTCACTTTAAATAAAGTTACCCTTAACTACCGGAAACTTTAAAGGCAAGTTGTTATAATGGACCTAATAGTATAGAATACGAAGGAATTATCCAACTCACGATAATTTTTTAATGAGATGCAAATGCCACAGAATGAAGACATTATATTTCTGTATTTTTGATTCGATCTATGGCCGGCAATCCTAGTCTTCAATTTATACTAAGATGTATTAGATCTATCCAACTTTTAAATTTTAACCTTCATTTTACTAAATAATTTATCTAATGTATTATAAGTTTCAGTGAGCTTCTCATATCTCAATCACATATTTGATCATATTTCAATCATATATTTGAGTTTTCTAATCTGTCTGTATACGTTAATTATTTCCTTTCGTTGTACATAAACAAATGGAATTGAAGTGAAATATTTGTTAAGTTTTTTGATTTTGTAGCGAAAACTAAGACCTTTTCATTTTCACTTTCATACAAGTTTAGTTTCTTGATTAAATGTATTGATCACAGAGTACTCAACCAGAGTACTCAATTTTGACGTATAAAAGGGGTCCGAATCATATTTTGCATATTTTGTATAACGTGCATAAAGTTTGTGTGAAGAGATATCTATATAAAAACAACTAGATTAGCTCTCCCTTTCACACAAACTTTATGCATGTTTACAAAGTTGTCGAGTCTAGTTCTAGTTTATGGTATTGATGTTTATACATATTAAAGTTTTTAAATATTGTTTAAATCTAAATCGATGTGCTTTTACGATTAGAAAGCGAATGATAATAATTAAATATATGTATGTATGTATGTATATATAAATTGATTAGTGTGGCTCGAGTTCGTTGACTGAATTTGTCAATTCAGATTAATGATTTTTTATTCCCAAATACGAGTAGCCTTTCAAAAAGTGGAAAACAGACATATGAATGCTGATGATGGTGTATCGACCATAGAAAATAATAATGTTCAGTTCTGCTATTGTAATAGTCTTTATGTTCCTTCCTTAATAAAAGTGTAATATATGATAGTTTTTCTTTAATAAAAGGAAAAATTAATTTCAATTCAATTAAAATAGTCAACAATATAACAAATATTTGTTTGTGTACTGATTTTTCTCCTGTCAAAAGCAGTAGTCTTGAAAATTAAAAAAAAACACAAGAAGAACGCAATGGCGTTTAAAAATGTAGATAAGTACAGAAGAAAAAAGTTAAACACACTTTGGCACATACAAAATAAAAAACAAAAACTGTCATCTGAGCTCCTGCAATGACCTGTATAAATAGAATTTGCTACACATACATATAATATTCTGGAATACATGCATTTGCTTTAAATAATTTGTTAGTGTTTTTACGCTTGTGTAGAGAGTGTTTAATAAAATTGCGTTTTTTGTGCTTAGTAATACTGGCAGCACTGTTTAATGATGGGCGGTCTGGCTACCTCCCATGATGTTAAAATCAAGGCATCAATAGTGCTTGGAAACGTCATTTTATACCAAATCGCCTGCTGTCGGCAAAAGTGTTGCAGTTAGTAAATATCATACGCTAAATGTAAATGTAAAAAAATTTTAATTAAATAAATAGAAATTGCAAAAAGTCCAAAAGTTGCTAAAAAAAAGAAATTTTCATAAAAACGCCCTGTTGAAATTTGGTAAAAGCACTGAATTTTACACGCTAATTCCCTCGAATAAATCGCTTATTTGTCAACACTGTCATTGCCAGTAGCAAAAAAAAAGTACAAAGCATAAAGAAAGAATAGATTTTTCGCGTGCAGAGACCGAAAAAACATTTTTAAAATATTCGTAATCAACAAATTAACTATATTATCATGAATATCGAGCAAGATTACGCATCTGATTCTGATGAAAGTGATGAGGATTTTCGACCAGAAGATATAGCCGGCGAATCACCAGCCAGCGAAGATGAAGCAAATGATAGTGAAGCCAATGAGGAATCTGATGAAAATACTGAAGAAGTAAAGAGGAAGCCTGTAAAACGAAAAGATACAAGTAAAAGAGTAAATAAGAAGAAAACGAAGTTAAATCATGGAGATGAATCAGATGGTGAAAACACAAATACCACCAGGACATCAACTAGACGGAAAAACAATGGACACATGAATGGGAAAGGAAACGATTTCGAGAAGGATGAAATATCGGATGAAGAAGATAAGTCACGTAGTAATGCGCTGTGGGCGGATTTTCTTAAAGATGTTAAACCAACGAAAAGTTCGTGTAGGATCAATCAATCCAAAGCTGAAAATAAACCAAGTTCCTCCTGTCATAATGGCAAAGAAACTAGTGAAAAAATAGTTGACGAAGTTGAACCAACAATAAGTGCAAAATTAGAAGAAACTAAAGTAATGGTCACAGAAATTTTAGATTTTGCTGGCGAAGAAGTAAGCATTCAACGTGAAGTAGATCCCTCTAGCATTAAGGAAAATAAAGCTGCAACCATCCAGGCAGCGAAAAAACAGCCATTTAGTCGATTAATGCCAGGTGTGGGTATGAAAAGAGTAGCACCAACAAAGGCCACTGGGTCTGCCCCTGGACTAGGGTCAGTATTAAATCAATTGGGAAAAAAGAAAAAATTATCTGTTTTAGAAAAATCCCAAATGGATTGGAACAGTTTTAAAAAATCTGAAGGGATAGATGAACAATTACAAACATTTAACAAAGGAAAGGATGGGTAAGGCCTTATTAATGGCAAATTAAAACATTTAAATATAAATATCTTTTTGGAACAGGTACTTAGAACGGCAGGACTTTTTGCAACGCACTGATTTGCGCCAGTTTGAAATTGAAAAAAATTTAAGGCAAACCACGAGACGTCCTTATTAATTATTAATGTACACCATTAAACGTTTTTCTAAAACTAGATTAAATTAGTAACTACAATCAATCATTATTTAATTTTTGTACACTTTTGTTGCTATTTCATATGATATATTCCATTTACTTTTTAAGTATAATACTATCTTAGAAATAGACGATTCTGCCGGAAGCCTTTATATATATTTTTTTCTAAATTATTGATAATTTATGCATATATAATTATTGTCAGCAAAATAAATTACATATGTATTAAAAAAATATACTGAAATTTCTACTTTAGGCAGTACAGACAATAATATACTTTTGAATTTAGATTAGATCAGAAGGTAGTCATTTAATCTGTCTGATTGCCGATCCGTAATTCAATTCCAGTTTATAAGATAAAAATCTAAAGTGTACTTATGAAAAAAAACTAACGTTGCAAAGTTTTTTGCGAGAAAAGCTAAAATGTAGAGAATTTTGTAAAGTATGTATTTTTATATGTTGCAATTTCACGAAAATAACTTTTATTTATTAAGTTCTTGCAGCGAATGGGAAATGTGTATAATACGAGTATATATGTATATAAAACTTAAAAATTTAATTGTGTCTCTACTTAAATGTAGTAAATGAAAGACTAACAAAATACTTTACATTCTGCATAAACAAGTCCTTGAATTATTGGACAAAATTATTAAAAGCTAATTTCATTCTTCACAAAGCGATAATAGGCATTGAAAACCTAACTTAAACTAAACCTAATTTCTTGATTTTTTTAGTTCCAAAGATTTTTTGTGAACTCGAACTTATTTTCGAATTATGGGACTTATTTTTTTATTAAATATAATTTACAATAAAAATTTAATCCAAAAGTATTAATTCGTGCAGCATTTTCCAAATTATAGACTTCGTTTGGAATTACGTTTCCAATTATAAATCGGCTTCAGAAAACGTAAAGAAATTGCTGTTTTCGAAAAATATTTACTTCATTCGAATTCCAATTTTAAAGCTTTACAAGAATGTGTCTTAGATTAGATTATTATTCCAAACATCTTTATTTATTGATTTATTAGTATATTTCCATACACAAGACCTTATATGTCTGATATAAATATACCTCTAATTTACTTGGACGTTGAAAATTTCCAGTGATTTGGTGCATTCTTAGGAAATCAAGATTACAAAATCGTTGGAAATGAACCGAGTGGTACAATTATCTATGACAAAAGAACTTCAGTTGGGTTGCTATTCGGCAACCAGAGATTTGTACTTGCCAGAAGCCATCCTCGTTATCATTTCTATGACTGCTCCATAAATTCGTTTACCATTCATAATCGAGCAAAAATTCGTACTTCCAGATCATAACA
Organism: Germaria angustata; assembly: GCA_963681545.1. Lineage (NCBI taxonomy): Eukaryota > Metazoa > Arthropoda > Insecta > Diptera > Tachinidae > Germaria > Germaria angustata. The sequence goes on along the minus strand of OY813002.1, from coordinate 50,841,816 downwards.
TAAGCTTGGTTATGCCTATTTTGAAAGCTATTTTTTATACTGGATTGTTAAGTTGGTGCTGTCTAAAGCACTCGTTCGAGCTTTAAAGGCGGCCTCTGTGTGACCAAAAATCGGTGATAAAAAAACTGAAATTGATTTAAATTATTTGAAAATATAATTTTTGGAATTCCCATATTCAAGAGATGATACTGATTTCTTGTTTTTCAAAAATTGGATTTTCATCATGACTTCTGACTATGGGGCGATTTCCATATTAGAGGATGATAACAAGTCATTAGTTAGTTAAGACAATCAAACATGCGTGAATGCGTTTACTTTAAAATTTAAATCACTGTTTAAAAAAAGGAGCACACAAGGGGCAAATCTCTTAAAAACAATAAAAATCCAACAAGTTTTGCATTACTTTTAAAATTAACATCCCTCATTGGCTGTCAACTTAAAAGTATTGTCCTAATCACGAAGAAATTGTCGATTAACTTTTGGAGCGTCAAAAACTAGCTCGGCCTTGTTAAATCATATTCGTACGCCAAATACCCAAAAGCTATTTTCAATACAAAATACACTTTATCAATTATATAAACAACACAAATTCTTGTCGTTAAGAAACCGAAAAGCGAATATCATAAAAATTTTTACTGAATAGCAAATTCGATAAGTTTTCGTTATATTTATTTCAACGAAACGATTATTGTAATAAAAAATAGTAAATCGCACTACTGAATGCATTTATTTTATGAAGAAAATTAATTGAATTAAAATTTGTATGAATTCATAATTATTGAAAGTTTTCGAATGCATTCATTTTCCAAAATGTGGTTTTGAAATTAAAATTGAATTAATTTATCATATATGAATTTTTTGTATGTATTTACTTTCCGAAAAAAATTAATTGAATTAAAATTAGAATGACCTAAAATTTCTTGGATGCTTTCATTTCATTTAAAAGAAATTGATGCCTTATTTTACAAATCACGTTTCCAAATGAAATTAATATACTCTGCTATTAATAACAAAAATATTTTCATTAAATATGTTCTTATTTCTCATGGAAATCCAGGTCTATTGTATATTTAAATTTGTAGAATTTGTGTGAGAAACTACCGATTTTTTTAATTTTGCAATTTTGTTCTCGTTTCCATAAAAAATCTCTTTTTCGAAATGGCTTGCAAAATTAGGTCTAAATTTCTTTTGGATGAAATTAAAGCATCCAAGAATTATTATTTCGTGATGAATTCATTCAAAATTCAATTCAATTATATTTTTTTGGAAAATCAATGCTGCCAAGACTTTTTATTTCATGATTTATTCATTCTAATTTCAATTCAATAATTTTTTTCGGAAAGTTATGCCCCTATTACGGTTTACAACTCAACTCAGTTGAATTGAAATTGAAACAACTCAACTTTAAAACAACTCAACTTTGTTTTGGTATTACGAATTACAACTAATTCTGGTTGAAATCGTATTGATGTTGCCAGCTTAAAAAGTGAGGATTTGACTGATATTTAAACAGCTGATGCTATTGTGGCGAGCAATTAATTTTTTTCAATTAATGTTTGTGAAATTGTGTTTTTTTAAATTATATTAAAATGGATATAAATGTAGATTTATTTTACAACGATGAAAGTGTTGATGCTGAAAGCCATGTACTGCGCATCCGAAAAAGCATCCGTGATCACTCGAATCCCTTAGAACTTCCAAATACCAGGTAAGTAAGGTTTTTTGTGATAATTAAATGGTTTTATAATACTTTTTTTTTTAGGTTTACAAATTTCTTCCGCTTAAATAAGGAATCATTTTGCTTTTTATTAAATGAGCTGAAGGAATATTTCCCTACAACTGTCCGAGGTACGGCTATACCTCCTATATTAAAATTGTGCGCAACTCTTAGGTTTCTTGCTGACGGCAGTTATCAAAAATGCAGTGGAAATGACTTTAATGTAGGACTGGCACAACCTACAGTATCTAAAGTTATTAAAGAAGTTTTAAATTTAATTGAGCAGCGTATTTGTGTCAAATGGATCAAAGCCCAAATGTCAGAAGAGGAGCAAAATGCTTCAAAAATTGAATTTTATTTAAAAAGTGGGTTCCCGGGAATATTGGGATGTATCGATGGGACTCATGTTCGCATCATTTCTCCCAAAAAAGAACAACAACATTTGTATCTCAACAGAAAAGGCTACTATAGTTTAAACGTCATGATTGTAAGCTAAAAGAAAAATAAATTATTATTATATTGTACATGACTTTTTTGAATTTCAGCTTTGCGATTACAAAATGACTATCCGGTATGTGGATGCGAGGCACGCGGGCGCAAATCATGATTCTTTTGTGTTTAATACAAGTGATTTGAAGTCATATTTGCAGAGAAATTTACCGAGCAATTCGTGGATCTTAGGTAACATTGGTATTTGTATTTAATACAAAAATAAATTTTTTGAAACATTTCTTAAAGGCGATGCTGGTTACCCCCTACAAACATTTTTGATGACTCCTTTCCGCATGGCAGAAGCTGGTTCACCGCAAGCTCGCTACAATACTATACATTCGAAGGCCCGAAATATTGTAGAGCGGACGATTGAAATTTTGAAGAGCAGATTTCGTTGCCTTTTATCTGCGCGTGCCTTACATTACTCGCCAGAAAAGGCTACACAAATTGTGAACGCATGCTGTGCTTTGCACAATATTTGCCAACACTTTCGAGTGGAAATTTCTGAGGAAATGGTACCAGATTCAACTACGGAACTAATTAATGAAAACCTAAATATTGAAAGAGAAGACGAGGATGCTGCAAGAAGAATTCGTAACAATATCATGTTATCCCTTTAATATATTCCATTAAACATTTCCATTTCGTTTATGTATTTGTACTTCATTTGTTGTTTTTATTTTAAATAGATATGAAATAGATATAAGTACATAAGTATGTAACTAATTTCAACAAAAATATCTCTTCATAAGATAAAAAAGGAAACTTAAAACTAAATTAAAAAAAAAATTATCACTTCAATTTTAAATGAAATTAAACTAAAAAAATTAAACTAAAATATGTTCCAATTAACAAAAAAGAAAAATAATAATTCTAACATTTAACTACTTAAGAACTATGTATTTACATTATCTCTCATTTTCGCTATTTTTAATTTTTGCACTTCTATTTTTAATGAGTGTAGTTCAGATCTCTTCTTTGCTTCTCTTTGGTATATGTTTAATTTTTCTTTTTTTATTTGAAGCAGTTGTTTGTTTATTGCATAATTTTTATAAATAGTGTTCTCTAACTGCTCAATCTTTTTTAACAAATCTTTTTGTGTTTGAGCTTGCATTTTTAATAGCTCCAGACGCTCGTTTTCCAAATTTTTACTTCTGCGCCGATTTTGAACTGCCGATGAAGTGGGGCGGTCGTTTATATTTGCTGTATGCGGTTCACTCGGCGTAGGCGAGGCTGAAATGAAAGTGGTGTCTTCCACTTCATTGTTATCCATTGTCGGTAACACATTATTCACCCCAAAAGCATTACCACTGGGTGCAACTTGCTCCCTTATTTGTACAAGGTGCACTACACTTTCTTCGATTGGAGTTAGTGATACCTCTTGCGAGGGACCGCCACCAGTAGCAACGTAATTACTGCGGTTATTGGCAAGCTTTCGCTTTAAATTTGCCTTGTAGTGTATCCAAACCTACAAGAGAAATACATAAAATATTATTACACTTTCATTGTATTGGTTTAATTAATGATATTTAATTATTATTGGTTTTATCATTATTACTACTTACACGTCCCCACTCCTGCGCAGTTCTTGATGGCGGTCCTATACTATTGAGTTCTAAGGCAAATTCTTCCCACAATAGTTTATTTTTACTCTTGCTGCTTCCAAATTGCGGCTTCCCTCTTCCAGTTTCGGGATGTTTCTCCATGAGCTCCACAAGTTTTTCGAACTGTTTTTTGGTCGTAAGTTTATTTTTTCTGTAAATTATTTTGAAAATGTTTCTAAATAAATTACTTTAAGACAAGTTAAAAATTTTACTTACCCGTTCTCCATTTTTTTTGCTAATAATTTATTTAAAACAACTGCTAATGAAGAGTTGTAATTTTTTGATACTTTTGACAACTCAACTAACACAGAGTTGTAAACGGTAATACCGCAAAAAAGTTGTAATACTTTATAATTACAACTTAAACATTTTTGACAGGTTGAGTTGTTTTCGGTAATGCCATATTACAACTAAACACTGCAATTACAACTAAAATAGAGTTGAGTTGTAACTCGTAATAGGGGCATTAATTTAAAAAATACGTTTTGTAAACTGAGTGAATTCAGAAAAATAATCGATTCATCATGAATTCAAAAAAATTTTAATTCAATTAATTTTCTTCACAAAATGAATGCAATCAGTAGTCCGATGCATTAAAAATTGTTGTGTATAATGAAGTCAAAATTATGTTTTATAAAATGAATGCATTAAAAAATTAATTCATCTTGATTTCAATCGAGTTTCAATTGAATTCATCTTCTTCACAAAATGAATGCATATACGCATTATTAATACGTTATGAGTGCATTAATATTTTAATTCAATTCCCTTTTTGGGGAAAGTACATTAAGATTATTGTAATTCGTGTTGAACTAAAAACAAAATTTTAATTATTCTATTACGACCCTCTATGCTTGTTTGAAATATTTAATTTAAATATACATTTAAGCAGATAAATAAATGAATAATTAAACTAATAAAATAAAACTAATTACAGCCCTCCCTTGAATATTTTTATGGGTCATGAGTGCTTTTTTCGTCTATCTTTAACTTTTGAAATGGTTTTTATGTATCGAATTCATATTATACTATATTGCATGTTCTTGAATGTAGAGTTCTTACAAAGTTATTAGAAGTGAAATAGATGCTCTATTTTTTTTATTTACTAGATATTTTACATTTATCGCGTAGGGATTTTTTGTGGACTTCTATTTAAACAATTTACGTTAAGAATTTTCGCCATCTAACATTAGGTCAGTTTCTTTACTTTTCCAGCAATATTTATCCAGAAGCTTCGTGATAGAGAAAATAACCAAATTTACTCTCAATTGCTCTCAATTATAAAAATTTGCAAAAGAGTACGCGAACAGAATTTTGCAAGATTTTGCCAGTTATTTTGCTGAACAGCTGATGAGTAATGCTAATTCAAAAGAATGTTCATGTGTACTTATGTTAATATGTGTTAAAAATAAAGTTTTCAATAAATAAATAAATATTTATAGCTTCAATTCAAGTTTTTGTGGTTTCTAGTGTGAATACATAAATACATACATACATATTTTGGCCAAAATCTGTAACTACAGTTTTTAAATAATGAACGAATTAACTTTAAATAATGAATGAATTAACTTTTACTTACTCTTCCATTGTTTATATAAAGTAATTACCTATTTTTATTTCAATTTAAAATATTTTAACAAATACAATTAAATTTTGTTTTGTTTTTTTATTACTTTGAAAACTTTTTGCAAAATATTTCACAAATAAAACTTTTTTGTTTACTATTTAATTGGTAAGAAGAAGCGGTCAAAACATCTGTTCTATCTTACAAAATTTTACTGAACAAAATTTCTTCAGCAAGATTTTGCAAGTTCACAGTTATTCAAATGTCAATTTTCTGACTCTCTTTCTCTCAATTTAAATAAATTTTCTTGCTAGAGAAAGTAAACGAACAACATCCAGTAACATTTTGCACAATTTGTTATAAAATATCACGTAAACAAACAGACCTATTTTTTTTTAATTATCATATAAGACAGCTGTTTGTGATGTACTTTTAAGCATTGAAGCAATTCTTTTCTGCGAAACATTTCTTGACCGCTGTTGGGAAAGGGCGCAACAGCTTTCTCATGCCCAAGTAATCATTCGAAATTGAAGCCACAATGTCTCCATCGGCCAACACCATCGTGAATTTTTTAATTGCTTAAATTTTATATACTTCAAATGGACGTCCAGAACGTTCGGCATCTTCCGTGCTTGTAGGGCCACAACGAAGTTCAGTAAACCATTTTTTACGATTGAAGTTGATGCTGCAGAATTCCCATTTTATGTATCACGCTAAGCCTTGCTTTGAGTGATTTTTTTCATAATAAAGTTTTTTCTTAATTCAAAATTAATACTTTTTGTTTTATTTATGTGTAAAGAACACAACTCTGTATGTATTTTTTGGCGCAAAAATATTCGACAAATATTCAAACTCATTTAGTGGGTTAATACAAACAACCTTTCAGCTCAGGCCAGAAAAAAGAAACCGACAACACGTGTTTAAGTCAAAAAGAAACGAAAAGTAATTTTGCACATTTACATTGCGTTACTTGGAGGGGCTTTGAACAAAAGTTGCAGCATAAATTTTGAAGTTAAGCTGAAAAATATGAGCAGGAATTAACATAAATCTAGTGAGCGAGCTCAAGAGAGTAAAGAGAAAGAGAATACTGAAATATTTAAATCACTTACTAAGAAATGTAATTTTCAGTATAATTTCAAACTTACAACTAAACTAACCACACGTACTAATGAAAGCGACAACAAGGAAACGGTGTCAAGAAAATAAAAACTAAACTCAAATTCAACTGTGGCCAAAAAGTAAAAAAAAAAATTGAAAAAAATAAACAAAACTTTAGTTGGTTTTAACGGTAGACAACGTCAAAGTCAGTTGCAAAACGTCTTGGCTTAGATAAACTACAAAATAGCGGCAGAACGAAGTTTAAATTTAAACGAAAATTTTAAATTGAAAGGAGTGAATAAAAATAATAAAAAAATTGAACAGGTTGTTTTTTTTTTAATTTAATATACAAAATAATTATTTTGCTACTATCTAATTAAGTAAAATGGATCAAAATTAAAAAAAAATAATACCAATAAAAATTAAAAAAATATATATTTTTTTTAATTTAAAATGTGTTTAGTTTGTGTTGTTGTCGATTTACGGAATTTTATTTTTCAGTGGTGAAAGTTTGATAACTAGGTTCAAAAGAGGGTTTTTTAAACGTATTTAATACAACAACAAAAATTGATTATCAGAAAAATTAAAGCAAGCTTATGCACTCCGTTTAAGTCAGTCTGCATGTTTATTTAACCACTGTCTGTTTCGCTGTCTTTGTGTGTTCGAACTTGGAATATAAATACATATTAAAATTAATTTGTATTTTATTTTGATTTAAAACAAAATTACTAAAATGAACACACATACACACACACACAAATACGTATAAATTTCAACTTAATAAAATGCTTAAATAATGCACACCGTTATTTTTGAGTGTTTATTAATGCACGTTTATGAATGTGTGTGTGTGTCCCAATGTGTTAAAATTGTGACAAAGTGTGCATGCGTTTTAAATAGTGTTTGCTCCAATAACAACAACAGCCATCATAGTGCAGCAATAAATACAATAATAAATTTAGGATTTCGTCGCAATGGTTGCGCTCGTTGCTTTTTATGTCGTTATTAATGTTATATTAGCAATATTAAAAAAAGAAAATAAATAAACAAATAAAAACTATTTTATTGGTATTATTATATTGAGTTAACTACAGTGGATCTTTTTGGATAGAAGTGTATTTATGTGATTATTTGAATATCATTGGTAAACGTATTAAGCTTTTTAAATAATGTCGGCGGGGATACGAAAATCGCATTCAGGACTTCTTTATGAAGAATAAGTATGATAAAGTTGAGGACGTTGTGTAAAGAAAGCGGATTTCGGAATGTGTATTTTATGAATTTTTATAATCTTGATTTGTGTGTTCTAATACAAGTACTCTTCTGTTAATGGAATGTTTAAAAATTTCATATAAATATTAAATTAAAAGACGATACTCGTATGAACTCAAAAACTTAAAATTTTAAATTATAGAATTCTAAAAGTGCTTGCTATTAATAAAACCGAAAAATATATTTTTCTCGAATCATGAATCATCAATGATAGAAATAAAAAATAATTCACATTTGGAAAAGTGTCCAAAGAACCGCTTGCAATCGGGAGTAATTTTTCAGTTACCTAGGAACGCATATAAACAAGTTCGTCAGTGTGAGCATGCGTGAGTGAAATTTTGCCAGTGGAGAATTACTAGCAACAAATTTTAAAATAAAAAACTTTTTTTATTTAAAGAGTTTGTTGCCAAAAAAGAAATTGACTTCATTAATTTTATTTATGTTGAAATGCAATAAGGTTTCTGTTTTTTGAATATCTTGGCTGATACATTTTTTTAGACATTATATAATTATAATCTTGCTTCGTACGGAAACTATCTCGCTTTTCCGATAGTTATTATTTTGCATAGAAAATTTTAAGATTCTTGCAATTAGAAAGGTCTCTAGATATTTGATAATAAATATTTACTTAATATTGAAATTTATTATTTCGGAATATTCTCCTCAAATTATTGTTAAAAACAATTACAGTTTTTAAACAAAACATTTTGATAAATATTTAATTGATGAGCACTGGTTTAGATTCACTCCTATAGCTTTCAAGCAAAAAAAAAAAATTTTTATACTGAAAGCCAATTTCTTTTATTTTAGAACTTTAAATGAAATCGTAAATTTTGTCCTTAACAAATGATTTTATCTCTATGGATAATTTCGCATTATATAATGAAAAGTAAAGAAGCTACCCATTGTAGTTTCTGTAGAAACACTTTTGATATTCTCGCCACCTTATCGAGTTTTTTTACTTATGTATATTCGTTTAGGAGACGTTGTAAAATAATCCCTCTTATTATAATTGTGGCGTCGACGTCATATCAAGTCGACAGTAAAATAAGACAGCAGTTCTGAACTCAGTTATTAAATAATATTGATGGCCAATTGTAATTTTATAAGCCATAGTAGTAGTAATATCCTATTCATAATATTTAATAGTTCTGGATAACGATCCCACAATTGCCAATATATTGATGTTGACTTGGTGTGACGTCGACGTCGACAATCATAATAATGGCTAATACCCCGATATATTTTATATGAATAATTTTTATAATGTTTTGTAAACAAAATATTAAATTCTTGTATTATTAGAAAAAATTTCCAAAAAATTTTATTTTGCAGGAAAACATTTTGGTCCTTCGAGCCACATATGATTATTGTATCCTTTTAATATTTTAACACAAAATGATTTAGAACAAATATGGTACAATATGCCCTAACGGATCGTGTTGAACATATATTGCTAATTATTTTCAAACGGACCACTGTGCTGCACTCTATGAAAGTACGAGTACTTGTTTATACGAATGCCAGTTTGATTAGGTTTTGTTTCTATTTTATTTTTGGCGTTTCGAAAAAGTGTACATTCCAGATGCTTTACTTGTAGCTTATATTGTTGCTGCTATTGGTGCTGCTGCAGTTGTTGTAACGAAACAAATCACATTTTATTCAAGATTCAGCAAATAGTTTAATTTATTCGGGGAAAAAGAAAAATTGAAAAGAAAATATATTTATACACACATACATACATAGATAATATATGTTAATAAAATAATACCATACAATCGCGAACTGTTCAGAGCCCTCCTCCTCCTCAAAGCAATTAAGGTAAGCGATCAAAATTGCAACATTCTTTAGTATTTAGTATTTACATAATTACATATATATTTTATTATAAGAACTACATTAAGTTTTATATTTTTCACTCGCATTATTTATATATACATAGTTTTTTTTTTTTTTAATTTTACGATGGCTTTTGTGCAATTTTTCATTAAAATTAATGATATAATAAAAAAAAAACGAACAAGAAAAATTTAATACTCGTAGCAGACGTTAAGCCTTATTAAATTTCACTTATTTTATTTTTGGATTATTTATGATTTAATTTCTATTAGTATCTTATTTTTTGGAAACTTTTTTTAAATCAACATATTAGGATTTTAAATTATTATTAAGAGAAAAACGAGAATTTCCCAAATTTTAATTGCAACAAGTTATTTTGCATAAAAATACGAGGGCCGATCATTAAGTCCGTTATTTTTGAGTAAAGCACATGTTTTAGGATAAAAAAATCATTTTATATTCCAACATAGCCTCTTTTGAGCTCTATAGGCTTTGTCGAGGTCATCAAAATAGTTATTTTTTTTGTGAGTTGATTCCATCGTTAGAATCAAATTTGTATCCTCCGAGCCTTTTATGCAGGTTTGGAAACAAGAAATAGTCACTCGGAGTTAAGTCAAGAGAATAGGGTGGATGAGAGAGCGATTTGTAGCCTAAGTCATAGAATTTCGGCATGGAAACTGCACGTGTATGCACCCTTGCCCTTTTTTCTTGACCAAATCAAATCCCTATTAAATCCATGCAATAATTTGGCATAATACCCACCATTGATTGTTTTATCCTTTTGAAGGCAATTAAGGCATTTTTTGGGATGCACGCTGTATGTGGAAACAGATACCATGCAAAATTCAAATGGTATTTATCAAGCTTCTTAGTCTTAGTTTCAGTGATGGCCTTTTTCGCAAAAAATAATAATCTTAACGAGGACACCAAATTCACTTATTCCATTTTTACTTCAAATTACACGGTATTTTGCTGTCAAACATAAACTAAATAACAGAGTTTGTTAAAATCTCGACAGAAGTCAGCTGATAGGCTTGTTTTCAATTAAGAAACGGGAAATTAAAAAAATCACGAAACTATTAACCCCCTCGTACATATAACAAAACGATTGTATATGGGCAATTTCACAAATAAGCTTACCGAGACTGAAAACTAAAAGATCAAAAAACTTATGTTTTTTTTTTACTTTATATCAACAAATTTCTAAGTTTTTATAATGTGATGTATTTCCAAGAATCCCGAATCTCAGGGCTCCTACATGAGATCCTGTCTTTGTTTTTCGTGATTAAAAAATTTCCAATTTTCAACTTTATCTCATATTTGCTATATATTATCACACAGAAAAAATTATTGCAAAATAATTTTTCAACAAACGTATGTTTGAAATAAAATTTTTGTTTTCCGCAAATTGTTTTACTGTCTGTCTCAGTTGACTTTTTGCTTAAGTTTTATTTAGAACTAGCGGACCAAGCGAACTTCGCCTCGCCCCAATTTTAAGCCTTCAGACAAACTTTCTCTGACAAAAAGTTTTACAAAAATCGACCAAGCCATTCTCATTTTATGAATTATTGGATTTTGCCACGCCCCTCCGCCCACAGACCGAAAATAAAAATTTGGACTTCACAGTGTCACCCGCCCGAGTATTCTGAGGGTTCATACATACATACATACATACATACATACATACATACATGTATACACTCAAAGCAAAAATCAAGCCATCCGTACTTAAATGAAGCCAAAGCGGCGTCAAAAGTGTTTGAACCGACTTGAACCGACTGGATTCAGAACTGATTTTAAGTATAAACAAAAATTCAAGTTCAAGAAAAACAGACTTGATTTAAGTTAGAAATACTTTCGTATTGGATGTTTTAACACATAATCGTAGCAATAACATGTGGGGTAATTTTTTCTATTTCACTACTGGAACAGATCTGATTTAGCAATTTTTAATACTTAGTATTTTATTTTGTAACTACTTTTAATATTTATTAAATCTACAATAAAAATTGAAGTAAATAAATATTGAAATCTTAAATCTAATATTATTCACCCTTGGAGTTCAACCAATGCCAGAAGAAAAACAATCGTTTCAGCGGTTTCGCCTCTGTTGTCTTCACATCTCTCGTGTTCGGCTAAGAGCAAGAGTCTCCCTCCTCCTCAGCTGAGTGTGGCCAAGGTAATAGAGAATGTTTCGGGCTAGTGGGTTTGAATGGTACTCTAGTTTCTTTATGAAACCATTGTTTTAGCCTAGGGGACATCTAGATATTGATCAAACGGCTGTAATATACGCAGAATTTTATTTTGACGCCTTTTGAGGCCAATTTGTTTGGTCAGCCTTTAATTTCATTTGTAATAATTTAGCTTCTCTGTGGGATTTCTATGTTAATGATTTTTATGATCAAGGTGAATGCCCACGTATTTGACTTCATTGTGTTACGGTATAGTTCGACCATTAATTTGGATGGGTTGACATATTTTCCTTCGCAATGTAATGGTGGTGTAAATACATTTTTGCTCGTTCGCATTTATTCTTCATGCAACTTGAGGGAAGCTTCTTGCTCGTTTTCACGGATGCTTAGAAAAGCTGCATCATCTGCTCGAAATTGTAATTGTGTTGCAATTGTTAAAAAATAATGAAATTGTAAATGTTTTTGTGCATCATTAACTAAAAATTGGTCAGTAAACACGATTTGCGTTGCCAATAAAATTACTTAAATCACAAATTAATTAAAGTTATGTTTTGCATACAAACGTTTTCTAGCCTGAAAGTGTTTGTCAACTAATAGGAACTTTAAATCTAAAGTATGTGTAATTTTACATACGTCCGTACCAATTTAACATTTATGATGAATATTTATATATATTAAATAATAATTAATGTTTGTATTGATATTCCGGAAAATTATAATTTTGCAAATACGAACTTATGGGGGAAAGGGAAGGATTAATATAATGCATATTCTCGAAACTCCTGAAGAACTAAAATCTCCTTTAAACTAAATTTGCCTTCTTCAGTCCATTGTACACAATTGTTAAAAGAATGAACACGATATTGTGATTTTTCTTTAGGAAAGTGAGATTCACTTCCAAGAACTTTTATATCATTGCTTCCACTATCTTCTGATGCGACTTCAGCTTCTGTTACATAATCTAAATTATTTTCTTCTAAAATTCAAACAACGACTTCTTATTCGGTTATTTCAAAGGTTCTTTAATGAACATAATCGGAAAGTACTGCGCTGACAGAGTCTACAATGTAAAAAATTTTTTAATAACCTAATAACGAAATGTTAATTGGAGTTTATTAATCGCGATCAAACTATAATAATTAAAATCTAAAATAACTTATCTTCTACAAGCATACATTACTTGTAGGGAACATGATATCTTTGCCGCAACTATATCTCAAATACATATTTTCTCTGCATGATTGATCGATTATTGAAAGATCTTCTCAAAAACGTCTGCTACTGTTAGACATCTCTTGCTTACAAGCTATTGATCGGTTGCTGAAATTAATGGATTATTTGATTAATCAAAGTATTTAAAACATATGCAAAATGTGCAGTGTCTACGCAGGCCATTCAGATCTAGACTTATTTTACAGAATAACTCTTCAATTAAATAACTTTTGTAACTATATATACGAGTATAATTAATCACAACATTAACTAGTGATTGTTGACTGACAATAATGACAATATATTATCATTTGAGTACAAGTTGAGATATAATATCGAAATAAGTGCGCTTATATAAATGGTTATAAGCACAAGAATATGCGCATAAAAGTAATTTAACAAGTATGTATGTATATTTAACAATGTACTCGTATCAGAAGAAATAAAAATTTGCTTAATTTGTTTTTGATTGAATGAAATAGCACGCGCACGTAAATATTTTTGCTGAAATACCCCAAGTTTCATAATATAAACGAGCCAAATAACTGGTAATTAAGCTTTTCACCATTTCAACGTTTGCTTCTGGACAGTTTTAAACATACTACTATAATAAATATTTGGTTTCAATCAAAAATAAATCTTGTTTAATAGTTCAATACTGTTTGTATCAGTGATCTTTATGAGTGCGTACACAAATGTGCCCTGTAATCGTAAAAACGTGTAGGTAATACAGACATAATATTTAATAAAAAATAATTCTTAGGTAAATAAAATTTACCTGAAGAAAACACTCAAAGAGACATCGAAGAATAGAAAAAATAAAATGTTTGTTTTTTATAAAAAGACCTAAAGCTCGTTTATTAAACAAAAAGTAGAAAAATGTTATTAATTAAATTCTGAAAAAAAATTCATAATAATTTGCATACATACGAGTACACATGGAATCAGGGGTGTCATAGAAACCAATGTTGTCAGAATTGGTTTTAAAAACGACAAGAAAACATGCTTCGGTGTCATGAAAACCAATGTTATTGGTTTTATGTTCGGACTAGAATTAATGTTGGTTTTAGGTGTCACAGAAACCAATTTTATCGGTTTTGATTTGGAAACAAACCAAGCAGCTGTCAGTTGCCAGTTTTCATTTGCTCACTTTGTTTTTATTTTTTGCTTCAGGATATTTTATAAAAATGGCCTTTTACCATTTCCAGTTGGACCCACTGAGGATAAATGAACCGCTCCATAACTTTGAGCACATCACCTAAAATTGTTGATACTGGGCTTCTACCTAAACTTATGCTTAAATCGTTGCCGACTGATCTCTGATAAGATCCTTCCGCTAAAAAACGCAAAGATGCAGTAAGTTGCAAAATCGGAAGAACTTTAGAATACGACAATTTCCCCTTAATATCGTCAAGTACCTTACGAAACGCATCTTTGTTTAACCGATAATTCGCTATAAATCCGCAAAGCTACTTTAAATATAAGTACATACAAAAACGCACAATAAAAAAATGCACTTACGCTGTCTCCGGCAGCTCATAATTTCCCTTCCACCCTTTCTGAACGCTCTTCTAACAACAAAAAATGCTACAACTGCCGATGCCATTTTAATTTACTTATGGCGACTTATCCCTTTTTTAATTATTTAATAAAATGAAATTACTTTTATTCACATATTTATACACTTTTATTGATATTTTATATGAAACAATAACTTAATATTGAAATTTATTATTTGGGATATTCTCCCCAACTAATCGTTAGAAACAATTAGAGCTTTTGCAAAATGCATTGAAAAAATGAAAAATGTATTGCTTGTTGTGAGAAAAATAAAATAGACTCACGTCGAATAAATTGTCTGTTGTGTTGTTTGTATAGAAACATTCTAAGCCTACTATAATTATGTATTTGTTGTAACTCATATGCACTATTGAATTCTCATATTGTATTTGATTTATGTGGCATAAACAAACATTCGAGGTTGAATGCTTTTAACCAATGAAATGTCGGCATATGAAGAGCTAAAGCCACAACAAACAATACATTTTTTTTTTTTTGAAACAATGCACTTTTTTTGATTTTCTGCAAAGGACAAATTAAAATTGCAAATAAATAAATAAATGTAAGTAACAGCTGATTCGTACCTTGGTTTTATTTACATTCAAATTTAACAAAATCAACTTGGTTTCATGACACGAAATGAAACCAATGTTGGTTTACAAAAATGATAATCAGCAAAACCGACTTGGTTTCTATGACACCCCTGATTTTAACAGGTGGCCCAAAAGTAACGTAACAATTTGAATTGGTTGTCATTTTTGAATTTAGCATTTATGATATGGAGAATTAATTGTCAACAAATCATGCCAACACCCCAACAATAAACTGGTCATGAAAACAGAAAACATTTACATCAAAATGGTAGCCAGTTCAAATTATGATATTACTTTTGTGACATGACATTACTTTGCGTCACGACATTACTTGTGCGTCATGACATTACTTTTGAGCCACGTTGTATATATTATGTATTTGTAGCCAATAGAAAAAGTTTTCATTTACAATACTCGGAATAGTTTTATAACAATTATTTTCTTCGTAAAACTGATTGAATGAATATAGAAGTATTTTATTCAATAATGAAAGTTAATGGATCAAATGGTTCAAGTGGATTTGCTTCCTAATCACTTTTAGTCGATGCAAAAATTAAAAAAAAAAAATATTTTTCATTTTAGGTTTTAAGATTTCTCTTTATTTTCGAACATTTTTTTATTGTTTGTGATTTTTTTTATTAAATTTTAATAGGCTAGTTAGTTCAATTGTATTTTATAAGCCAAATTACATGTGATAGTTATCAAAGAACAAATTACACCAAAGACACATGTGTAAATCATTCTGACAAACACTAGCAGAACGGAACAACATGCTGTTTTCGAAAGCCGCTACACTTTCATCATCAGCGTTCTTGTGTTTGGTCCACTTCTGTGGTGTCAGTTGATGTATATTTCAGCTATTTATACAAACTTTTTCACTGTAAATAGAATACGTGAATTTTTTTGATTCATCGTATTACAATTTGTGAAAACTTTTTTTTTTTGTAATGGAAAGCCCAAATTACACCTCACTAACTTACAACAGTGTTGCCATTGTTATTTATTCTTTACCAACTATACACATGTGTTTTAATTTGCTTATTTTGTTTTTTAACTTATGACAAACTTGTTTGGTTTGTTACTATAAGTATGTATATTAATTTTTTTTGCTATAAGCCATTAGCTTTGTTAATTTATATTTTAGGTTTTAAGATTTCTCTTTATTTTCGAACATTTTTTTATTGTTTGTGATTTTTTTTATTAAATTTTAATAGGCTAGTTAGTTCAATTGTATTTTATAAGCCAAATTACATGTGATAGTTATCAAAGAACAAATTACACCAAAGACACATGTGTAAATCATTCTGACAAACACTAGCAGAACGGAACAACATGCTGTTTTCGAAAGCCGCTACACTTTCATCATCAGCGTTCTTGTGTTTGGTCCACTTCTGTGGTGTCAGTTGATGTATATTTCAGCTATTTATACAAACTTTTTCACTGTAAATAGAATACGTGAATTTTTTTGATTCATCGTATTACAATTTGTGAAAACTTTTTTTTTTTGTAATGGAAAGCCCAAATTACACCTCACTAACTTACAACAGTGTTGCCATTGTTATTTATTCTTTACCAACTATACACATGTGTTTTAATTTGCTTATTTTGTTTTTTAACTTATGACAAACTTGTTTGGTTTGTTACTATAAGTATGTATATTAATTTTTTTTGCTATAAGCCATTAGCTTTGTTAATTTATATTTTAGGTTTTAAGATTTCTCTTTATTTTCGAACATTTTTTTATTGTTTGTGATTTTTTTTTATTAAATTTTAATAGGCTAGTTAGTTCAATTGTATTTTATAAGCCAAATTACATGTGATAGTTATCAAAGAACAAATTACACCAAAAAAAAAAAGTTTTCACAAATTGTAATACGATGAATCAAAAAAAATTCACGTATTCTATTTACAGTGAAAAAGTTTGTATAAATAGCTGAAATATACATCAACTGACACCACAGAAGTGGACCAAACACAAGAACTCTGATGATGAAAGTGTAGCGGCTTTCGAAAACAGCATGTTGTGCCGTTCTGCTAGTGTTTGTCAGAATGATTTACACATGTGTCTTTGGTGTAATTTGTTCTTTGATAACTATCACATGTAATCTTCTATATATATAAAATTGGATGTGTGTATGTATGTATGTATGTATGTATGTATGTATGTATGTATGTATGTATGTATGTATGTATGTAACGTAATGGCTCCAAAACGGCTGGGCCGATTTTGACGAAATTTTCAGAGAACCTTCAGAATACTCGGGCGGGTGACACTGTGAAGTACGATTTTTTATTTTCGGTCTGTGGGCGGAGGGGCGTGGCAAAATCCAATAATTCATAAAATGAGAACGGCTTGGCCGATTTCTGTAAAACTTTTTGTCAGTTGTCCGTATTTTCGAGGAGAAGGTTTTTATGGAAGAATATTTTGGAAAATCCCTCCGGAAAAGTCGGAAAATTGGAAAAATCGAAAATCGAGTTTTTGTATGAAATGTTGTTTGAAATTATTACTTAATGGCTTTTCAAATTAAAAAATAGAAAGTTTGTCTGAAGGCTTAAAATTGGGGCGAGGCGAAGTTCGCCTGGTCCGCTAGTTTGGCTTATAAAATACAATTGAACTAACTAGCCTATTAAAATTTAATAAAAAAAATCACAAAAATATTTTTCCTTTGTTGTTACGTTCAAATTTGTTACATATTATGTATTATGTGCGCATACGCCATTATTTTTTTATTGCATATTTAGAATATCCATCATTGATTCTATGTCTGATCAAAATTTCGTCAAATTATACTTCCACAATGTGGGTCAAAATGTCATTGGAAAAAATGGTGTATATCAAAAATTTCCTTCAATAAGTGTGTAAGCTCATATGCGCTATTTTACTTGAAATTCCCACTCCAAAGTTGTTAAAAGAATAATAGTGTATACGCATTATACTCTATTTTAGCCTGTAGAAATAAATGCAATTTATCAAAACTTTAACTCATAAAATAGCTTATAATAATATACACTATTGTTTGGGAAATAATTTTATTCCGACCATTTCTATACCCCACACAAGCTGTTTTATTTTCAATACGAATTCGAAAGTTTTATCAACAATTGATAAGAATAGTAGCCTATGCGATGTTTACGTCGTTTTAACTACATGAATGCCAAGGAAATATTGTAGTCATTTCAAATTTCAGTTCGCAGAGAAAGTTTGTTGAAGAACGTGTTCCGAAACCCATTGACTGTAAGTGCCGCCATAATTGCACAGAAAACTTCTCAGAAGAAGAGCGCATGGAGATCAATGCAGATTATTGGAATTTAGGCGACTATTCGAAGCAGCGACTGTACCTGGCCAATTGCGTGAAAATTGAAAAGTGCAAAAGGACGTTGACAATCGGATCACGGCGGGCGAACACATTTAATTATACTCTCAAAGCCAAACAGGTATGCAAGAAGTTTTTTTTAAATACTTTGAACTTATCAGACGGCGCAATATCTGTGTTAGCCAAGAAGATGTGCCAAAATGAAATTACTAATAAGAGGGGTCAACATGCCCACCAGAGAAAATTAGACGAAGAGATAGTTGCGCTTATCAAAAAGCACATCGCGTCATTTCCAGCCGTCGAAAGCCATTACACTCGAGCAAAAAGTCAACGACTTTATCTTGCCTCCGACTTAACAATATCAAAAATGTACGATTTATTCAAAGAACTCCACCCGGACGTTATCATTAAAGAAAACGTTTATCGCCGGATATTTTGCAATAATTATAATTATTCTGTCCACCGTCCAAAAAAGGACACCTTCTTAACATGCGAGAGGTACAAAAACGATAAGGTCAAAGACTCCATTCAGAAATCCTATGATGAACACATCTTAAATAAGACAGAGGCAAGAACTAACAAGCAAACTGACAAGGAATCAGCTAAAAGTAACAGTAATTTAAAAGTGTTTACTTTTGATCTCCAGTCAGTGTTAACGACTCCTTGTAGCAACGTAAGCACGATATATTACAGTCGAAAGCGTATACCATACAAAATAAAATAGTGTATCAGATACATCATATGAATTCCTTAAAAAATAAAATAGCCTATATGGAGGACTTGCGCTTTGAATGACATAATTATGGTCTTAAAGGATGCGTAGAATAAAAAAACTTGGTCAATTTAAAGACAAGAAACTGTATTATGTATTCGTCGAAAAATCCACTATGAAGAATTTTTAATTACGGCGATATTGAGGTTTTAATAGACATCCGATTTGACCAAAACGTTAAACTAGATTTTCTCAAAACCCCAAAAAAATTATACGCTATTGTTATATTGAGGGGACGATATATTCAGCATTAGTGTGCTGTCAAATTCAATTGCCAAATGACATTGATATTTATAAATTTTTTTGTGTAAAGAGAAAAAATTTACCATAAAAGAAAAAAGTTAAAAACGATTAACATTCAATTTATTTCTTTCTTTTTAAATAAAGTTGTTTGTTTCAAAGTAAGCAACATTTTTACATTTTCATTTTTTTGATACCTATTGAAAATGAAAAAACTTTCTTTAGCAACATTTTAAATTTTCTGTTCTAAAACTTTTGCAACTTGCATAGATGGACACTTTGCAGTATCAGTAAATATACATTTCAACCGATTTATTTTAATTAAATTTTTATTGGCAGTAAATTTTTACTGATTACTGACAACTCAATGCACTCTCAGAAAAAAATCATATAAACACTTGAAAAAATATCAAGAGCTTCTTAATAAAAATTTAATTTGTAAATAATAAAACTTAATTAATATGTCAATAATAATAAGTCCAGTTTTTAATAATTTTCAAAGATTATTACTGCATTAATTAGAAGGGAAAAAACCTTAGCGATGTAAATTTTGAAATGCTTGTCTTAAGTGTATAATATTATATATATTTGCCTTGCCGGTCAATGATAGCTATTTGGAAACAATAACATAAATTTATTTTACAAAATATATTGTTTTTTGTGGCGGCCTTAGCTGCTCACATGCCGACATTTCATTGGTCGCTAAATAAAATCGTCAGTGAACTTTAAGCAGCATGAAAACATTCAACCTCGTATACGATTGCTTATGCCAAACAAAGCAAATACAATATAAGAATTCTATATTGTATATGTTTATTACAAAATACATAATCATAATAGGCTTAGAATGCTTTTATACAAACAATTATAGTCAACATCTGTCTACGAGTATTTTATTTTTCTTGTGAAATAATGCAATACCAGTGAATTTTGACTGATTACCAAAAAAATTGCAGTAATCAATAGAAATTGACGGGTAAGCAAACTAAATTTCATTATCATTAAAAATTTACTGATTACTGCCATTTTTAATACTCTGGGAATGTAATGCAGTAAGCACATGTATGGCAATTTGACGACGTAATTTTGACGGCGTTATGGCTTGTATTAAGGCATAAGAATTGATGGGTGTGAAGATAAAGTTTAAAATTTGTAACCCTAGACAACAACCTTTGCGTTTAACAGACTGATGTTATTACGCTAACATAGCTCTGTTAAACATTCAAAAACTTGATTAATTCACAAAAAGTTGAATAAAAGCCACATTTTTTAACAAAATTTATTTTATTTTAAAAACGTTTTTTTAATTACTTATAACAACCTCTTTCCTAAAAGATCAGAAATGGGGGGAAAAATTATTATACAGCTTTGAAAATTCAACTTTACACACATATAGTTTCTGTGAAGGATTTTGGCCATAGTGGCCAAACGGGTAGGTGGCACGCAATGCCACCTTTCTAATAGTAAGTAGTTCACTTTATGCTATGTATATAGTGGCATTGCGTGCAACCTGCCCGGTTGCCCACTATGGCCAAAATCCTTCACAGAAACTATATGTGTGTAAAGTTGATATTACAGGATTTATTGCCAATAATTGGAGCATGTTTTCTTGACAATCCAATAAAAAATCACAACTATATCAAAAAACACGTGTTTTTATTTTAAAATGAAAATGTGCATTCTTACTGAGACACCCTTTGGATATAGGGTATAAGGGAAAGTTTTATCGTTTTCAAGAGCGTGCATGAGCTCGTACATGCCAACTATGGCTTGCGCGATTTTGTCCGGACGTTATTTTTTCTTTTTATAGCAGACTCTAGGGGTGCTACCGCATACTTCAATTCCAGAAGGAAAACGTTTGCAATTGTTGAATCGAAAAGCAGCCCGTAGCGCGTAATAGTGTATTTCTGCACAAGCGGGAAAAATTATAAAAAGTTGGCGGCGATGCAACTTAAATATCGCAAAACAGAACAGTAGTCATTGGAAGCGAAAAACCAAAAAATGCATGTTGTGCAAACATTGTTGTGCCTTTTTTATTAGAATATATTTCTTTGTGAATTGAAGATAACGATTCCATTCAAAAGGTTACAATTTTCAAATTACGCCACGAATGTACATTTTCCTTTTAACATTAGCATTTAAAGTTACCCTCAGTTGGTACTTAAATAAAATTTTTTAAATGTAATTTTTGCCGCAGATCTATTAATTTATTTTTATCATTTAAAACATTAAAATACACTTTCGACAACTTTGAATCCTTCGAAATGAATTGTATTTTATTTCTATACTTTATTTAGGAGTTGGGGAATAAAAATGTTAAAATATTTCCATTAACAATTAACAAAATTAATATAATTAACAAAACTAATAATTAACAATATTAATACAAAAATACAAACAACATTGTTAAGTTTAATCGATTTGTCACATTTTATTCTTCAAATTGTCACTAATAAAATAGCTTTCAAATGATTTTCTATCACTTTTTGTATAAATGACACTGGTTTTCGTAATAAAAAGTTAGGTTTTCCTTCGAAAGCGATTATATTTTTCAGTAGAATACAAAAACTTTTTTTCGTAAGAAACAGTACAAAAATCTCTACTACGCAGTACAGATCGTTCGAACTCTTACAGTTTTCGTTTCGAATTGAAATACGCGATAAGCCCTCAGATCAGGAATGCTATCAGACTTAAACGACAAATGAGATGCAATGTGATGAGCACAAGTCTATCAATAATATCCACAAAAGTGGTCTTCAGTCTTAGAATTCCTAATACTACTACGTGTATTTTGGATCAATTTAAAAGGCTTGATTTCATGTCCAAACTCTGCTTTTCTATTATAACATACACTATTTATTATTTAGTTCCTTAATATAAATTTATCAAATTCTTGTAAATGTGCTCATAATTTTTCACAGCTTTTACAAACGTAAATCATTAAATAATTACTCGTATAATTGAGAATTGACTTCAAGCAACTTTTTAAACGCAAAAATCAATAATCTTAGGCGATATAAAATTAAATTTTGAGAAAGAAATGTAAAGTACGAACTCACCCGGAAATGCATATTTCCAAAGCTTTACAGATCTCTAGACATTTTCTTGGCAAATTTTTGATTCGGTGTAACAAGAAATAAGTAAACCTTAATTCCCTAATTAAATAGAGGAGCAAAAGCAAACTGACTATCAGATGATGCTCAAATTTCTTAAAACAGTTTAATCTGTAGTAAGCGAAGACGGCGTTTATCATACCATAGAGTATAAAACCGTTTCGTCCAGTCGAAGCTGTTTGCAATAAAGTCGAGGAGAAAATCTATGCGCCCTTGGGAAATAGAAAATATGCACTAGTGAATTTTTTGTGGCAATGATATCATTTCTTAAATTTTTTTCATTGGGACTCACAGAAGCATTGATTGAAAAGAATGTAAAAATTAAATTTTCTTTGTGAAGATGATCTAATGAAGGATTGATACTCAGGATAATATTTCTTTTTCAGGGAATTTTTTTTATAGTTTTTTCTTTTGCTAAAATGGACCACAAATGTGTTAAATTCAATTAAGTTGATATCAGTGATCTTTATTTGTGAGTAGTCGTGTAAATGATCAGACACAACATTTGTTTAAAAATGGTTTTTGAACGTAAAAAAATGCGCGTGCGCGCGTGTGTTTGTGTGTATTAATTACAAGTTAATAATCCAATAAAAATTTAATATTAATCCAAATATAATAAACAATATATTATTGTAATTATTGTGCATGTTTTTGTAATAAAGAGCGAACCGTTTGTTATTAGCGATTTTTAACCTGTCAAACGAAAGACTTAAGAAAAAAACCCGTTGAAATTTTTTTAATGAAATAATTTTTATTTCTGTTGAAGAAACTTAATACAAAAGTATATTCTCTTTGAATCAATTATATTTGTTTTCTCATGTACATCTTGCAACTTTAAATGGGCAATCCTTCTGTGAATAAAATTGATTTTTCAGAAAGAGCTCTAATGATTTCGGTAAAATTTTCCGCCTATTGATTCAGGAGCGCAAAGAAATCTACCTGGTTATCTTGCTATTTATTTTCTTTGGAAAATTAAATTTTCTTCAGTTTTTTACTCAAAATATAATAAGTATTAGTTTCGTTTCGGAACTCGTCAACTCTGCAGGCCATACCAAAGTTTTCGGTACCGATCTGGACATAAGTTCGACTTGTTTTAGTTTTTCTTAGTCTAGATTAATATTTTTAAAATATAATTTTATACTTAAGATATATATGAATGCATCCTTAATTAATGCTTGAAGTCGTAGTTTCTGATGGGAGATTATTACTGCTTTCATTTGTTGGGAAATATAACGAAATTATAATGCTCTCTTTATTCTAATAAGGAATAGTCTTATTCTTCTTTATTCGTTATATTTTTTGTCGATTTTCTCTCATATGTGTGCTGTACTATCAGGATAGAAATTAATAATTTTTGAAAATAATTTATAATTTGTTTTTTTAATTTTTAAGCTTAAGGTCTTTTATTTTTTAAACAATTTAATTCAAAAATAACAATCAATATTTCGATACTCATTGAGTATCATCTTCAGGACAATTCTCTTTTTTATAAATAATAAAATTAAAAAATTAACATTTCAAAAAATGAAAGAAAATTTTTTTTGTCATATATGAAAAAATATATACACACATGTACACAATAATAAATAGTTTTTTTGAAAAAACATATACATATAAATAATAATAAAAAAAAATAATTATTATTTAGAAACATATATGTACTTATATATAAATATGTATGTAGAAGTAGACATATACTTTATATAAATGTTCTCCAACATACATACATACATATTTACAACAATAAAATTATAATATGAGGTGTTACTTCTTGTGTAACAAGTGCCTATAACTGTGCGCTACATTTTCAGTGTCTGCCTTAAAATTAATTCTTTTTTATTATTAATATTAATGATGTAAAGCATTTCTAACAAGTATCTTCTCTTATAATTTGTTTCAGTGTCTAATATTGAAACATTTTCAAAGTTCGGATAATGATTACATTGATGACAATGTAAAGACAATGCCGTTCTCTGTGAACTGTTTTCTCTATTTTTCTGATCAGACTTATGTCCTGCAATTCTAACTTTTAACTTATTCTTTGTTGTACCTACATATACCTTATCGCAATTATTACTACTATTGCCATCGCATGGTATTTTGTATATAACATTAGACCTATCTAACTTATGTATTCTATCTTTTGTTCTACTAAATAATTTGTTTAATGTGTTAACCGTTTTATAAGCCATACTATATTTTTCTTTATCATATATTCCTGATCTCTTTAGACGTTCTGATATGCCTGGTATATAGATCATTCCTTTATAAGTTGTTTGTGCAATACTATTTGTTACTCTTTCTCTCCTATATTTATACTGATTAATTAGTTTATATATTAAATGCAATGGAAAATCATTATCAATGAGAATATTTTTAATCTTTTCTTTATTATTTTTATGAAATTGTATGTCACTTATCGAGAATACCTTTTCAATCAAATTTTTTGCTGTATTAATAATGATTCTCTTGCTATGTTTAGAAAAATAATTAATAATTCTTCCTGATGCTGTCGGTTTTTGATACCAATCACATACTAATCTTCCATTATTTCTTATCACTAAAGTATCTAAATATGATAATCTTGAATTGCATTCTTTCTCAACCGTAAATTTAATAGATTGATTAAATCCATTCAACGTTTCTAAAATTCTATCTACTTCACTCTCTGAAATTATACAAAACAAATCATCAACATATTTAATCATGATTTTTGGTTTAATATCCATCTTCTCAATGCATCTACCACGTAATTCTTCCATAACTATTACCACGTTTATACGCACGTCTTATTTGCAAATAGAACTATTTGCAAATAACTAATTCACTGTTTATACGGGAAATTGCATACAGAACTTATGTTATTATTAGTGATGCCATGTGACGAAAATATGATTGTTTGGTAAGTAAAACACAAAAAACGTTCATGAAGTGGCAACGTCTTACTTTTTATTTGCAAATAGTGTCGTTATTCACGACTTGTTTCAGTGAGTTAATAAGTTACAATAAAAAAGTTATACGGCAACATTCTTCTTTTTTATTTGCAAATAAGACGTGCGTATAAACGTAGTATATATCTGCTATTACTGGAGATGGTGGTGATCCCATTGGTAAACCTACTCGTTGTATATAAATTCTTCCATCTGTTTGAAAACATCTATTATCCTCTATGCAAAATTTTAAAATACGTATGTAAAAATAAGAAAAATCAAGAAGCAATTAACATCATCAATAAATATAAAGCAATTAATAAGAGAATAATACGGACTAAGTGCGCAATTACCTTTCTGATACGCTGCAGAAATGCTGGTATTATACCGAAATTTATTGCGAGTTCTACAAAGAACATAACGAATATATTTAGAATGGAGGGATGTGCGGAGATACAGCAAATTATATATAAGTATACACAAGAAATACATAACAAAGTTTTGAAATTCACACTTAAACAAAAACACAATTTATTGAAACATTTTCAAAGTGAATTAGAATTGATTAATAGAAATTTAAGAAGATACTTTACATTTATAGAGATTAACGAATTTATTAATTATGAAGAAAAATTACTATTTTCATATAATGAAAAAGTTAAAGTTATTCATAAGAAGAAATTTGCGAATTTAAAAGAAATACAGCGGAAAGAATTAGGAATTAGATTTAATAAAAGATGGTTTGTTAAGACAGGCTTAGATATACCATTTGATGTAAAATGGGTTCTTTCATTAGGACAAAAACATGCTTTGCCGATTACGAAGGGAGAATTTCCTATGATGAAACTAATAGCTGATGGAGAAGATTTTATACAAACTATAGGTAAAAAGGAAGAACAAGAAGTAGCTAGAACAAGATTTACAACAATAATAGACAACCATTTAAATAAAATGAGATTAACAAATAGGGAAAAGTACATGTTAAATAAAGTAAATGAGGCAGAAATATTCTTGAGGAAAAATAGAAATATTGATTTTAAAAGCAGATAAAGGAAATGCAACTGTAGCCATTAATAGAGAAGATTATAATATAAGAATAAATAATATTGTGGAAGATGAAACTAAATATAAATTGATTAACAGAGATTCTACAAATAAATTACAGAAAATTAATAATGACATTGTTAGTGAGCTTTTTGAGAAGAAGATAATTACAGATAGTGAAAAAATAGCCTTAAAACAAACATTGCAATTGCACCAAGATTATACGGACTTCCGAAAATTCACAAAGAAGCGTTCCCTTTGAGACCAGTATGTTCCTTTATAAATTCTCTATATAAATATATTACAGATGTTTTAAAGAAAATAACAAATTATTATAAAAAAGGTCGAAAAATATAGATACATTATTAAAATAGAAAATAATTTATTTTACTTCAAAATAATAAATAATTTTGTACATTCGAATGAAATTGTAATTGTTTTTTTTTTTACATCATAAACTACAAATTGGTCTGTGAACACGATTTTCGTTGCCAATAAAATTACTTAAATCACAAAATAATTAAATGCCCCGATTATGATTTACAATAGTTGTTATTTTGTTGTATTTTTTAAAATGCGATCATGGTTTACAACTGTTGTCAGTATGTGTTATTCGCACTGTCAAAAATCTACAACAGCTCATTAGGTGTTGTTTTATTAACATTACAAGTTGAAAATCGAAAACAGATTTAAATAATTTAAGTGTGCATATAAAATTTGTTTTGAAAAACATACAGAACTGTAAAAAATAATAAAATAAATAATAAAATCAATATTTCTTAGCAAAATTACAAATAAAAAAGGGCTACGCTGGTTGAGCTGATGAAAATTAATCCAGATACTGGCCGAGGCAAGCTGCTATTTGGATATAACAAAATACAGCTCAAGGAAAAATGTGATAATTTTACTGAACAATTAAATGGCTTCGGACAGCCAATTAGAAATATTAAAGAATGGCCAAGAGTTAGTTTTTAGAAAAGTGCTCAGTTTTTTTTTTTTTTGTTTAAAAAACAAGAAACCATCCTTGTTTATCCGGAAAATTTTTATAAAACTATAAATTATGTTATTGTAATTAAGATATTGTAATAACTTTTGGTTTTATAAAAATTATACATTCTTATTCTATATATGGTAGTTCCAATGGATTTGAACTGTCTCGAATTCTTTTCCGGATACGTGCCATTTGTGTTTTTTTTGTTGTTCTTTCATTTATTTCTAACAAAATATATGCTTCTTTAATCATTTTTAACAGTTTTTGGGCATGCAGGTATGTATTTTTACCGAAATATGTAGTACAAATAAAATGCAACACTGTGACATAAACAACACCTAGATGTTGTAAACCATAATCAAAAAATAAATGAATGTTATATTGTAGCCGAAACCACACAACATTTAAGTGTTGTAAACCATAATCGGGGCAAAAGTAATGTTTTGCATACGTTTGTTTAACACGTTTGTTAGCCTTTGTTGTTATTAAAGTGTTTCTTGTTTGTTCTTATTTTTTCTCTTATTAATTATTAAATGAATTAAAATCCAAAACTTTTCTCGCAAGAAGTTATTAATATTCCGATGGCAAATAAAGACCCAGTTTAGTTTTGCAGTTTAGACCATGAAAGTTTTCTTGCACCTATTTTTCCTTTGCTTGTAATGGTTTCATATCAATATGCACATGAAGAAATAAATTAAATTAGAAACGCATGCATGTGTGTACATATTTCTCTTATTCTGTCCACCCCTGCCAATAATAAGACTTTTTACAAAAAAAAGTTCATTGTCTAAAAATAGTTTTACTAATTTTTTTTTAATAACAAAATATATACAAGTATATTTGAAATCAAATAATATTTAAATTAGAGATCTGTAACAGCCGTCGTTTAATATACAAGGTCGAACTGAACTAGGTTATTTTAATTATAAAATTATGTTTGGTCTGTAATGTCATAAGATGTCGTTAAAAACACAATTTGTTAATAACATTAGAAATGTTTGTATATTTGCAAAATCGTTTGTTAACTAATAAAAATAAAAGTAGATTAAAGGCGAAAACTTGCTATAGCAAGAGAATTTCTTTTAATATATTAATTAAATAGATAATAGAGTAAAATTTACTTAAAATGTTTACAGCTTTACTGTTAACAGAAACTTAGCCACAGTTTATATACAAACAACAAGTTGCTAACTGGAATGAAGATGTGCGTTCATAGCTCGTAACCATAACTCGTATGCATAACAAAATAATCTGTTTGTTAACCTTAAAAAATCCATCTCTGTAATATAATTGCGCCATCTCTGTTTTTTACATTCATTTTTGTGTGAATTTTACGAAAATTAAAAACTTGTTCAGTTACACATTTTTAATTAGAATGTTTTGTATATAAACATTTGAAAAAACAAGCTAAACGACAAATGCTTAGCAGGTTGTTGATACACGTTTAGAAGCTCGTTAGTCAGAGTTTGAAAAGAACATTATAAATAAATTCTATTCCGGCCTTATGCCAATCTATTGTTATTCGAAATATTGTTTTTTAATTTTTGATTTCAAATGGAATAACACAATATTATTAAAATAATTCAAAAATTTATAATTGCAAGTGTCTGATAATTATTGTCAAAATTTTTTTATCTTTTAAAATTAAAATTATTTTCTAATATTTGTCTAGATAACATAACTAAGATGTTACGAAAACAGCACAACAGTCACAAATACGTGGATGCCATATACAACTACACGCAAAGAAAAAATATGTTTGATGATTTGTCATTGATGAGTAAAGTCCAAAATAATTTATTATAAAAAATTAATTCCAATAAAATTCGCACAAAAAATGATAATTAACAAGTCAATGAAAAAATAATGAATACATATATTTTTACATATATTTTTTAATTGTACCAACACTGATGCAGTGTGTTGGAACTAGAAAAAAAAATTGGAGGGAGGATGGAGGAAGTAGTATCTGTTGACATTCGACTTGATTTTTTCCATTCGCAAAGTGGCAGGAAAAACCTCCGCCGGGTGAGTATTCCAAATACGAATAGTTTACTGAAATAATAGAGTTGGACCCACTAGTGTCACCGATGAGCTTCTTTGCGCTCTCCTGTACGTGGTTGAGTAACTTCGAGATGGACTTTGAAGCATTGGCCCATATATGAGGATAGTATTCTATTTTCGGTCGGATGTTGTTTTAAGCAATATTTGTTAAATCCAAATTGTTATTATTTAAACCCAGCCAATGCCAGACAAAAAACATTATTTTCTGCGGTTTCTCTGTGTTGTGTTCACATCTCTCGTGTTCGGCTAAGGTCGAGTGTGCCTCTCCTTCTCAACCGATTATGGCCTCTGAAAGGTAAAATGTTGCGAGCCAGTAGGTTTGGATGATACTCTAGATTCTTTAAATATCTTGCACGTGTTTTGAAATCATTGTTTTAACCAAAGAAACATCTAGATCTTGATGAATGCGCGAATTTTTAACATACCAGGGCGCTGCTGTAATCGTATACAGAATTTTATTTTGGCGCCTCTGATTTTTTTCTATATTGGATGCTGAGGCGGTGCCCCACAACTGGATTTCGTAGCACCATATTGGTGGGTCGGATGTGATTGTGAGTAGATCAAAGATAGAGTAAAGCATCACATGAGTATTTGTATGTACCCGAATGTATTTGAATTTGAAAAAATATGAAATTATAAAAATTCGTTTTCTTGTTATTGTTTTGAGAAAAAAAAATAATATTATCTACAGACCATTTCTCATAGTTCTGTTTAACAAAATTATGTTAGACATAGTCATTAGGATATATCGACCATGTTATTTCTTTGAGTGTAGGAAATTAAAATTAACTGAAACAAATTTCCTTGGTGTTTTGTTGTGGTTTTGAAGATTTTATATTGATAGAAATTCTAATTTATTATTCGAAAATTATCAAATAAACGAATAGGATTAAAATTTGCTGATGAGTTAGAATAATGTGTGTGAAGATAAATTTAAATTTAACTAGTACAGACAAAAACCATATTTTCTTTTTGTGAATATCTGAGGAAGATTAGTGGCCATACTGGAAAAATGGAGAAGGGCTGATACTACACACTATATAGAAATGGTGATCCAGGGAGCGCTTAAATGGAATATAAGTAGTTCCTATATTTCACCTTTTAAATGATCCTAGTCCATTTTGGGATTTCTGTTAAGTAGATAACAGAGCTCTGTTATCTGCGAAATTGCCATAAAAAATATGGTTTTTGTCTGTACTAGTTAAATTTGAATTTATCTTCACACACATGTTAAAATAACTGGTAGGGAAATGAAGGCATATGGTTTGTTTTGAACCCACAAATAATAACAAAACCCATAAAATAAAAATATTGTCAATAGCTCGATTATAAATGTGAATCGAACTTCGATGTAGTTGCAAGTTGCTAAAAATTGTATTACGGAAACACATAGATTTGAGTTGTTTATTTCTTCGTTATTTTTGGCAACTACAAGTTTTTGGTTATAGACTTGCAACTGGATTCGGTTGACTTTCATAATCGAGTCACTTCTAATGACGTTCATTCAATTCAAAAATTGATTCGCTGTCCCAAATCCGCTAAAAAAAAGGCTTAAGAAGGCATCGATCATTTATAGCAAAAAACTAAACTTATCAAACATTTTTATGTTGTAACAAATAATAATAACTATAATTATGATTATTTTTATCAAAATATTGCAGGCTTCATAACACTGTGATACCAAAAATTTAGCAACTGAATCAATCATTAACTTTAATTTTGGTTTCGAATGTAATAACAATATTTTTAAATTAGTTGTTTATTTTTAGTGACCTTCTTTCGAAAAATTCCATTTGTGAAATATATCTATGTTCAATTCACAAGCTATTGTAGGAGTTGTAAGTTAACCGATGCTGGAACACTTACAACTTTTTCTAATATATTTCTTCAAGTGTTGTGTGAAGACATGGATGGGAATGTCAATACATATACATATTTGAAATTTAAAAAAATTTGTTATTAACAAAGAAAGTATAAGTGAATTAGCGTATATGAATAATAATGCTGTGTTTTGAGATCGAAGAACAAATATAAACTACAATTAGAACAAAGCGAAAAATATGCACTTTCCGGCGCTGTTTATTGAATAACAACATACGAACGATGCGACCGTTGCAGAGTTGCAAAATGCCGCCCAACAAAAAAATTTAAAAGATGAAATTTTACCTTGCATGAAATAAAGAACAATATACCTTTCACACCTAAAATTTCTGAACTCATCACTTTCCATACAACGTTCAAACTGCACATTTTATTTTTTGCTTTTTTTTTAAATTTAATTTTAAAAAATTAATTGAAAAACATTAGTTAAAAAAATAAAAACTTAACATAATATACACAACTGCCGTAGTGGTATTCTCTACAACTTATCATCTACAACATGTTGTGAATTGAGCAATTATATGTAAAGCTCGTATCTGCACATACATTATTAAATGTATTCGTGATTTGTAATAGTAAAAGCCTGTTTATGGACGGGTACATACATACACACGTTTATCATGCTAATTAAGTTAAGAAAATGGGAATTTTATGTATGTGTGTATGTATGTATGTTGCAAAAGATCATTGATAACGACAAGTTGTATTGAAGACCGGTGTGTTTGTTTGTAGTAAAAATGCATTTTTTCACAAAAGGAAACTATGAAGGTGTGTTTAAAAAAAATGGTTACTACTTTAACGACATAAAGCCGAGTACAAGTGGTTATTTTATATTTTTAAAATATTATATATATATATATATATATATATATATATATATATATATATATATATATATATATATATATGTATATATATATATACATATATATATATATGTATATATATATATATATATATATATATATATATATATATATATATATATATATATATATATATATATATATATATATATATATATATATTTTTTTTTTTTTTTTTCATTATATTTCTTTTTCCAATGTTTTTTCTCTCAGAATTCCGACATATTCGAATTTGGATTTTCTCTTTCTTCATTTGCTTTCTTCTGTTGTATTTTCGGAAAAAGTAGGCAGTGCCATGCCTTTTTCAATTACTCTCACTTATTAGTTTTTCGTGAAACATTGCATACACACTAATTTCCCGTGACGATAAAATATTATGACTAAAATTGTAGGCGGTGCCACCCCTCTACAAAGCAATTTATTTCTATAAAGCAATAACAACAAGTTTAGTACCGGTTCTCTGAAACTCCCATAAAAAGAATTATTTCTAATCCCACTACTTAATTGATTTTTATGAAACTTATTATGTTCCTGAGGCAATAAACATTGAGACTTAAGAAGTCGGTAACTGATGAGTTTGGGAAGTATAAAAAATAGGTAAACGATTCTCGTGCAATTCCACACACATAAAGGTTTTATGACAAAACAAAAAATAAAACAGTGCACACTTAGATCCCCCTCCTTTAACAATTAAATATTATTTTTCAACTATACCCGATTTTTATGGAACCAGTACCACTCCATAAATATAAATTTTCAATTACACCAAGAGCTGCTTAATGATTCTTATGAAGACTTGCGCTCAGACCAAGTTCCCATGACAATTCGTCATAACGATTAGAAAAAAGTGGGCACTATCACGTTTATAATAAGTGGATGATAATCTTTCCAACTACTTCTACTTATCTGATATTTGTGAAACACACTTCTCCGTTGGTTATGTTGTTCCAACTTTAAGAAGACTGGGAAATGTCACACCCATGCTATTCAAGCAATCTGTAAGAATATGATTCCAACTATTCTTTATTTCTTTGTAGTAGTCTTTCCTTCTTTATAGCCAGGCCTGACTATTCCTAATAGAACCAGCATTATTTTTGAATATGAAGTATGTGTAGGACCATTTCCAGTCAAAGCGTCTTCTATTTGTTATAATCACTTGATTAAAAAATTTCTTTGTTACATTTGAGACGGTTGTTGGGGGATAGAAATTGGCTTCCTAATGTGTCTTTTTTTCATTTCTGAAGACTTAACATTCAATCGTTAGAAGATATATTAATAGTATACAGATTTTTTTTAAATCGAATAAAATTTTTCTACTTCTACAGTTTTATTTATTTATTTATTAACGAACATAGTAAGAAAGATTTTTATTGTTTGTTCTGAATCAGACAAGAGTCTCGGGTGTGAATCGAACCCATAACATCCTCACTGATAGGCTAGTACAATGCCCACCAGCTTACTGCCACCATTTACAATAGTAGTCAAAAATCTAATAAAATCAAGCTATAGAACTTCAAATTATGTCGAATTGTGCCAATTCTCGTATGCTTTTTTTCTTCTATATGATTTTCATATATAGATTTAATGTTATAATATATATACAACCACCGGCACCTCCGAACACAGTGTTGTTATAATCTTCCGTGTAGGTTGTAATTAAAATTTAATTTCACATGGTTTCATGTTTAACTATATACTTCTTAGTTAAAAACATTAAGAACGTTAGCCTAATAAATTAATTAATCTGCACTTAAGACGTTTAAGATAAAGTAACTAAAAAACTTTTTTAAGCAAATAAAATAATTTTGTCTCGCATCATAATTTTTTATTCATTTAAGTTTTATAATAAAACGTTGCGCTATGAAACAAAAGTGAAAAGAAGAAAATATGCAGCGGCTCTCATGTACCAATTATTGCTTGTCAGAGTGCATAAAGTACAAAAATACTATTAATTTTCTCGATCACTTCGCGGTCCATTTTTGTATGCGAAATAATGGCTTTCCCGAAACTTCAACTTTAAAATAAAGTGCTTTTTTAACCCTTTTATCTTTCACATAAAATAACATTTTCAAAAATATCTTTAAAGACAAAGTTTAAAGTTACAATATTTGGAAGTTGAAATGTCCCGAATACCATTATGTCACGAATAAAAATGGAATTAGAATCACTGAATTTTTTTTCGTGTAGAACAGTGTTATTTTCCACTCAAACTGTAATTGATTGAATTTTTGAAGTGCACCATGTTTTATATTCACATTATGTTCACATGATCACCCTTGTTGTGAATAAAACATTTTTTTACATGAATTATTTCCCATGAAAAAAAAACAATACGATATTGCCCATGGAAATTTTGAAAAAGGGAATAGTTTTTGCGAGAAATTTTATTCACGATAATGGTAAATATATTCCCAGGGGCAACTTAAACTTATTGATATGCCATAGCAAAACATGGTTTCTTTTATAAGCAAAATAATAATTTTTAATAAATAGCCTTGGATCAAATGAACAAGCTTGTGTTTAATTTGATCAACCTCCCGATTACAAACTATAAAGCTTATCGGCTTATTTGGGTTCTATATTAAAAACGTAACTGAGACTAAAAACGAACTTTTCGAAGCGAGTATTTGGCATCAGAATTAAAATACATGAAAATGCACACAAATAGTACATCGACGGCATTATATCGGCCGCAATGAACTCTGCGATACTTGTATTTCTATTTCTTGTATGTGCTCAGACTATGCCTGTTGCATGTAAATAAAAATTTTTTTTGTATATTATATACACTGGGGTTTGGTTATAACGAACTCGGAAAAACTTACAGTTTCTGTTTTGTTTGTTATAAGTGTACAAATTTGCAATCGTTATGGTGTTTGGTACTTACTTACCAAAGAGTTTGCTATACGAACAATTTGTCTATAACCGAAATATTTTTACACCACTGTCGGAAACTGTTAATTTATTCGTTACAAGCGATAATTATATAACGAAATTCGTTATAACGAAATTACTTGCTTACTAAAAAGTTTTCTAAAAGCGAAATTTCTCATTAAACGAAATATTTGCAAACCACTGTTGCAATCGCTTAAATGGTTCATTATAAACGAAAATTAGCTATAACCGATGCATGTTATAAGCGAACTCCACTGTAGTTATTGTCAATCGGTTAAATTGTTAATATAAAATAGTGCGAGAGAGTTAAAACCAAAATTTCTTTTTCAATAAACAATTTCTTATGTAATAATTTTTTTTGCCGATTAATTCATGCCAAATGTAATTCGCCGTTCTTTACAGTAGTGCTAATAACATTGATTTGTTATTAAAACTATTATTTATTGAATTATATCAAAAGCATTTATGCTATAATTAATAACTAATGATGAGAAACATTTACATACAATAAAGTGATTTAAATAATAAGAACGAAAAGTATTTTAAATTTTCTATTTAAATGCATAAAATAGATGACTGACAAACATCTACTCTTAGCGATATTTACATTTGAATGAAAAAATTTAAGTAATTTGTTAAAATTTTGCAAACATGTTTAAGCTTTTAACCCTTCAATTTAGGAGAATTGTTTAACTTTTTTTGAGTAAAATAATATTAATAAAAATGCTGTCTCGCTTTGCATATAAAAAGTAATTATTTTGAAAGCAATGATAAGCAAATCTATAATTGACTAAATTTAAAAAAAGAAGAAAAAATCATAGAGTCATCTTTACCCATTTCATCAAAACAACTGCTTGTGACATTGTTTTGTGTAAAAAAATCCAAGCTAAATGCAAGGGCGTAGCCAGGATATGAAATAGGGTGGTGCCACGGAAATTATGATTTTTTTTATGATTATTACAATTTCGATCTATTTAAGGAGTAATCTGCGTGGATCTTCTGAAAATTTTGCTAGAATTTTTTCCAAAAATTCGTCCTTCTTCTCGGTTACCAATCTTCGGTGAACACTTAGCATACATAGTCCTGCAATATACAATATACTTATTTTTTGATAATAAGTGAAATTGCATTTTATTTTACCGTTTAAAAGAGCTTCAGTCCTTGTGGAGTGTAACCATGTTTTACTCGCCTTAAAGTGCTAAATGACCGCTCAACAGTTGCAGTAGAGCACGGCTGTGACAATCCTTATATTTGGATAAAATAATCCAGTGTCTTTCAAAATACTCGCCAGCTCTAAGTCGGCTAATTCGTCTTTACCCATTTTTTTTTGTTGCCAAGAATTATACCAAAGCTCAATTTCTCCTTCCAAATCAACCAACTCATAAATATGCTCAAACATTTTTGTGGCATCTTTAAGCTCTTCCAGCTTCAAAGAAAGCATGTTTGACGGGTGCAAACAATGAATTGCAAACGCTGGCCTATTCTCTTCATTAAATCGTCTGTCTAGTGATGAAATTAAAGAATCTATATAAGGAATGTATATAGATCGCTTCCAGTATTCAGCAGGTGATGAAAATGGGGGATTTGAACGGTGCGTTTGACGAGAGACTATCCTTGGAACCGACATCTCTATTCCTAAACTGGCTGTGTTTTCTTGAATAGAAAAAAAGCAATCCGTCCACAATACCCTGTGCATTTTTTTTATAATTTTATATTGCATGCATGTAAAAAAAATTATTAAAGAATTAGGTGGGTGCCACGGCCCTCTAGGGTCATACCTAGCTACGCCCATGGCTAAATGAAACTAAATTGTTAATAAATATTGTGCAAATCATAGGAAAAAATGCAATAAATTTTTGTTAAACACAAACTCCTACATTTTTTTACTTTCGACTCTATTTCTTCTTTCCACAATTTTACTTAAATCTTTCTATTTTGTGATTCGCATGACCGCACGTCTTTATTTCTGTTTTATTTTTAGTTTGTAACTGAAAGTTATCAACCAATTTGATTTTTAATTGCTTAAAGTGGTTAATAATCACGTTTATTTAAAGTTGTCATTTTGTTTAAATGTATATACATAAATTTGTTCATATCTTAAATTAACCTTGTCTTTCAAATCTGCATTAAAATATGCCAAATTAGTTAAGAAAAAATGAGAGGTAAATGTATTAGCCTAATTTTTTAATTAATTTTTAATTAGCATGGCCAACGATACAAAAAAAACTACTGGTAATTTTCGAATATATTAATTGTGAATTGAGAAAAAATCATAATTGAAATATATCAAACAAATCTTATAAAGTTACATTCGCTTTGATTTAAATGCCTGGGGATACGGATCTATCAGTTGTAGTTATTCACTTACAGTGCAGTCTAAGCTAAAAATACTACAAATACTAAAGGGTTAAAACTTCGAATATTGTTCCTAAGCCTGTGCCACTGTGCAATATCGCAGAGCTCGTTTCTTTTTGTTGAAATTATCATAATTAATATGACGTCTATAAGAAAAAACCCTTTGATATTAATTATTTTGTGCCTTGCTGCGAATTTTGACCTTGAATTCGATAAACCCTCAAAAATAAATTGATTTCTTAATAAAGTTCAATCTATTAGTCTAGTTTTGGTCGTTTCTCTAATAAATAAATACATGCCTTTGTTGAGTATTTTAAATGTGTCATGTAAATTTTGAATGTGGATGTAAATTTTATTTTTTTAAATCAATAATTATTATAAATAAATAGAAAAATGGAAAAAGATCAAAATAGTTCAGAAATATGTGTGAGTGTAAAATGAAACCACAGTGAGAAAACGCTATTTACTAACACCTATTAAGCCGACTTAACAAAATGATAACAAGAAACATAAAGATCCAACAAAAACTAAACTGAACTAAACAAAAATAAACAACCAACGAACCATTTTATTCATGGGCATTAAAGAAAATTCGAAAGAAAGGAAAAACTAGTATTTTACGAAAATTTAAAACACAGGTCATTCACATTTTGTTTATTGGTTTTGTAAATATTATTCATAGAAAATATATACAAACTAATAATCAATGGATTAAAAAAAATATTACTACAAATTATTATGGTGTTTAGGAATAACTGCATATGTCTTAAAATCAGCTGAAGAATATTCTATTTGCTTTTATAAAGAATATATATATTTTTTAAATTTATTTCATAGTAGTTTTTGAACTGTGTGTCGTTGCTTCGAATATTAGAAGTCTAGTGTTCTAGTACACCGTCATCGTTCATGTCACTTTTATTCAATTAATGTGGTAATTTTAAATATGAAAGGAAAAAAATAAATTTGACTTCCTTGGGAATGTGCATTCTCCGGGCCATCGGCAGTCATTGTAGTAGATATACTGGCCGCAATTCATTGTAAACATTCACCCTAATCATGCGTAAGATGCCACCATATTTTTCACGTGAACTACGAGTGTTTGCACACGAATAAAAATGTGAAAAAAGTCTGATCGAAAAAAGGTGATCTAAATTTTGGGAAAAGGGAACGAATTTCATATAACAATTTGTATTCATTCAGTAAAATTGTCAAATCCAGATCTGTCAATTAAGGTTTGACTGGAAATTTGTAGCGACATTGAATATGTACTTACATCAAGTTGTCGGCAAAGAGTTTTTCGAAATGTGTGATCTTGCAAAACAATTTATTCACGATAAGGACGATTATCTATTCAATTAAATAATCCAATGGGGGGTGAATATTTTTTAAGAAATAATTGTTTTAAAATAAGTAACAATAAATAAATAAATAAATTTAAGAATAATAAATAAATAAATAAATATAGGAACAATTATTCCTGAGAAATAAAAACATAATAATATAATTTTAATACTTCTACTTCAAAAGTTAAACAAATAAGGAAATAAAAATCGGAAACTAAAAAAATAGTAATTTTATAAAAATCTAGTTTTAAATGATCAAAATGGTTCTTCTATATGTTTTCGTCCTTTTCCTCGTTTAAATTAATTATTTAAAGAGAGTTATGCAGTGTTTAATGTTACTAATTTTTCACATAAATGGAGGTTTATAATACGTGAACGTGAAATTTATACTTATTCTTAAAAAAGGTTGAGGATTCCAAATATAATTTGGATCGAAACAAATCGGAATTACCTAAATGTAAAAGTTATTTTTATATCCCGGCTCACAATCTCAGTTTAAGCGAAGGCTGCATTTATTTTCTAAGATTTATAAATCGCAAGATTTTGTTTCGGTGTCTGTGAAACTATTTTATGTTTGATGTTGATGCACTTGCCCAGATCTATATTCCATAATATGATATTTGTTTTTAGTGCAAATACTGAAAACTAAATCCTGTGCTCCAAACTGAGGTGGGGCTAATATATTTGAACTACTTACTGTGCGTATGGCATTTCTGTAGTAATGTAAGTTTTTCGATGTATTCGCTTACACCGATTCATTTGACGTTCGAATGCTGAGGCATCGGAATTCCGAAATTCCCTGTGAAATGGGAATATATGAAGTCCATTATTTCAGAGTCGTATTAAATCATTATATCCTTATATATGGTGTGGGGATACACTTTTATAGACATTTTTTAAAATTTTTTAATTTATTTGTTAGAAATTAAATTTACAATAAATACAAAGCTTAGATGTCTAGCATCAGTGGCCTTGGCATGTTTTAGTATATTTATAACACATATTTTTAGAGCATTTCGTAGTCAGATTTTAGTTGATGACATGGCATGTTTTATTGAGTTAATGTGATCA
This sequence comes from Germaria angustata, assembly GCA_963681545.1. Taxonomy (NCBI): domain Eukaryota; kingdom Metazoa; phylum Arthropoda; class Insecta; order Diptera; family Tachinidae; genus Germaria; species Germaria angustata. The sequence continues at coordinate 50,801,794 of OY813002.1, read as the reverse complement.
ACGTCTTAGCAAATAAAAAATATTTATGTATGTGCATTGAAATAAAATTTAATTTCGTGTAAAACGTGTTCAAAAATACTTCAATGTTCAAATTAAGCGCTTTTGTAGTGCTCAAAACTATTTAGGGAATTAAAGAAATTTCACTGCTTCACAGTGACACATTTTTAATCTTAAGAATTGCTAAAATGTAACAATTTGTAATTAATAGTATACGAGTAAACTTGCAAACAATTGACATATGCCGTTATCCATCAAAATTACAAAAACGACGGTAAAATATTTACAACAGTTGAAATATTTTGATACAAAATGAAAAAAAAAAAATAAGAGCTTTAAAAACCTTTTCAAAAACTAAAATCAGACATGCGTGACGACGACTTGAATTAAATCAATTAAATGAATAGTACGAGTACTCTTTTAAGTTATTAAACTTGAAATCATACTTAAACGCTTCTCAATGAGTGGCCAATAGTTGGTACCCTTACTTAGTAGACGGCTAAATAAATGACAATAGTACTTTCACTATCACCATAATCGTAATGGCAATATGCAAATAGGCAAAGTTTTTATAGCAGAAATGCTGATTTTTTTCAAAAGATATCAAACAACACGATTTGTTTATTAAACAGTAATAATAATAATAATAATAATATTGCTTTTTATAAAAAAAATATTTGTTCGTATATGGTACGATTATGTTTATAAAAAAAATCGGATGATTTTTTTTTCATAATAAAAGTATTTTTTATGAATATGGCAGAACATGTTGATATCTGAAATATTATCGTTTTTATTCAAAATAATATTTTACACTTTAAGGCTAAAAAACGTTTGTTAAGAAACTGTATACAAAACACTACTTTAATTATTTCATGATTTAAGGAACTTAATTGGCAATGATCATTATTTATGATCATTTATTTAAGCAATTAAAAATGCAAAAAAATATTATTTTTAAGTGAAATAAATTGAGAGTTGTGTTTTTCTTTCGAGGGGGTTTGCTTGAATCTGGAATGATTTTCCGTCATCCCAGGTCAAATTGGGTTTTTAAAACATAACAGTTTCGGATACGTGCCATCTTCCGTGTACACTTTCTTAGTAAGATTTTGTTTCTTTTCACTGAAGATAAAATAAATTATTTTCAAAAGCATATAAATGTTTCTTTGAAATTAAAACAATAAAATTGCTATAATTAAAGGAGAATTTACAAGATATTTTCTATTCGAATGAGGAGAGTATTTGCATATCGAGTTTTCTTATATTTGTTCTGATTGTATGTAAATGGTCTTTCATTAAACGCTTCTTGTCTTTTATATGTTTAATTTAAATTTAAAGCGTATTGATGCCATTATGAATGAAATTTACTATCGAACAAATGTAAGCCGCGTCTTTACTGGCATCCGAAATTGCAAATTTTTCGTGACTCAGGCTGAATTCGACTTAAGAAAATTCGGCTTAAGAAAACGCCACAAGAAAAAGCCTAGCGGTGTCAAATCGCATGATCTGGATGGCCAGTGCACATCACCTGCACATTATATGACCATGCTCTCAAATCAGTCATGCAGAATGTCCAATATGGCACAAGCTGTGTAGCATGTAGAGCCGACCTGTTGAAACTACATGATTTTGGTGTCCGCATCAACCAATTCAGGCCAAAAAAAAGAAGATTGTAATCATCACCTTATAGCGCTCGCCGTTGACGGCAATGGCCTGGCAAACGTCGTTCTCAAAGAAATATAGATTGATGACGCCGCCAGACCAAAATCTACACGAAGCACTGACTTTTACGGGATGAACTGGACACTCTTGGATCTCATGTGGATTAGTAGCGTCCCAAATTAGACAATTTCATTTGTTGACATGCTCATTCAGATTTTGGGGACGGTTGTGCCGACCATATAATGAGCGAACCGCACGGAACGTTGTCCTAACAGAACATCCATTTTGAAAAAATAATGTTATCATTTCCATGGTGACTTGACGTAGTAGACGAAATAAATGACAGCCAATTTGACGGATGTAGCTTCAACAATATGGCCGCTATTGGAAATCCCTATTGGAAGATCCTTCACATCGCTAAAAGAATGTATATTAAAATTTTTCTAAGGCATTTCTTATAAATTTAATTGCGTATTTTGAGTCACATGTAAAATTTTTTGATATTTTCCATTACATGAAAAAAATAATTAATAATCTAATATTAGCCAATATAATAATCTAATGTTAGCCAAAAAAAAAAAATGATTTTTTAATATATAAATTTACAATAGGCTTAAAGCATAGATGTTAGTACAGTCGATATGTAGTGAGATGATCCCCTAATTCCCTAAAAAAGTAAAATTTTTTATAAAAACAGTTTCTTATCGTATGTGAAATATGCGTATAATTGGTATTTTTGAGATCTTTCGAAATATGACTGAATTTTTATAAAATATACTAGAGCTTGCCGTTATTCTTTAGCGGAATGTTATAGGCCATATTAAACAATACTTGTTGCAAAAGACCTCTAAAACAAATTTTGGATCGAATAATTCATTTATTAATTGTATATTGGTAAGGAATTTAAGAATTTTTCCACTGGTAAAAAGCAATTAAAAGTAATTTCTTTCCAATAAATCTGCTACACCAATAAATTTGATGTGTAGCCTACCAGAAGTATCGAAATCGTGGAGTCCAGTTTTTAGAATAATAATATGAAACAAAAAATTTTACAACGATATATGCAACTGTGACAGTAAATTATGATCCTTATTTACATACGAGTATATTGATTTATGGTATTTCTGCTTTATTTTAAAAAATGGGCATCGTTAGCAAAATAAAATAATTAAAAATATAATACGATATATGTATCATTAAAATTATGCCCCATTATGATTTACAACAGTTGTTATTTTGTTGTATTTTTAAAAATGCGATCATGGTTTACAACTGTTGCCAGTATGTGTTATTCGCACTGTCAAAAATCTACAACAGCTCATTAGGTGTTGTTTTATTAACATTGCAAGTTGAAAATCGAAAATAGATAAAAAAAAATTCAAGTATGCATATATATTTGTTTTGCAAAACATACAGAACTGTAAAAAATAAAAATAAAATAAATAAATATAGAATAATTAACACTATTTTTTCGACCTTTTTTTGTTTAATATATGTGACGCGCAAAATAGAAAGGGACCAAGGGTTTTGTTCAGGAGAGCCATTGGTACATAAGTTAACGATTTATAAATTTTTTGTTCCCAAATAATATCTGATCTTGTCCTATTATTTTTATATTGTATTATCAATCAATTAATAATCAAAAAATTAATAAAAAAAATTTTACTTTATTTTTTGATTGGTTTATAAAAATTTTTTCAATTTGTTAATGTGTGTATGTATGTAAAATAAGTTTCAAAAAATTTTTTCAATTGCCATATTAATACAAAAATTTTTCCTGAAGAAGACGCTCCGAAGAGGCGTCGAAATATTGAATAACTTATTTTTTATATAAAAAAGACCTAACGCTTGATTATAAATATCATATATAATAATAAAATAAAATAATTAGCAAAATTACAAATAAAAAACAAATGGCAAAGCTGGTTGAGCTCATGAAAATTAATCCAGATACTGGCAAGCTGCTATTTGAATATAACAAAATACAGCTCAAGGACAAATGGGATAATTTGACTGAACAATTAAGTGGCTTGGGACAGCCAATTAGAAATATTAAAGAATGGCCAAGAGTTAGTTTTTAGAAAAGTGCTCAGTTTTTGTTTAAAAAACAAGAAACCATCCTTTTTTATCCGGAAAATTTTTATAAAACTATAAATTATGTTATTGTAATTAAGATATTGTAATAACTTTTGGTTTTATAAAACTTATACATTCTTATTCTATATATGGTAGTTCCAATGGATTTGAACTGTCTCGAATTCTTTTCCGGATACGTGCCATTTGTGTTTTTTTGTTGTTCTTTCATTTATTTCTAACAAAATATATGCTTCTTTAATCTTTTTTTAACAGTTTTTGGCATGGAGGTATGTATTTTTACGGAAATATGTAGTCCAAATAAAATGCAACACTGTGAAATAAACAACACCTAGATGTTGTAAACCATAATCAAAAATTAAACTAATGTTGTGTTGTAGGCGGAACAACAAAACATTTAATCGGGCATTAATTTAGAAGATAAATAAATTGCTCTTAAAAAAATACAGTCTAGATGCTCTCCAACAAATTCTCCATCAGAAATTGGCAAATGAAAAAATATTATATTAAACAGTGTCGCCAGAGTTCCTTCACCAATAATAGCTAAATATAAAATGGAAAAAATTACTAAAAAATGGACCAAACTAACTTAAAAAATGGTTAAAGGACATTGAACTCAAAAATAAAAAAAAAAATTTTTAAATATATAACAAGTAAATAATGTATTATTTTTTGCAACAAATTTTTTTATAAATAAAAAGTATTTACAAAATTTATTGTTTGTTGTTGGTTTAGCTGAGTCTATGCCTGCATTTCATTCGCGCTAGCCAAATCATTAGTACGCTTTAGTCAAATCGTGTTTAAAAAGCATTCAAACTCACATACTTATACAAAAATCAACAAATATTAGATGAGAATTCTATAGAATTGACATTTAAATGACCAATCTTGTACAGAGTTTTATCGGTAACAGAGCACTAATACAATTACAAAAATGATTTTACAAGCTTCTTGTCTTCTTAAAATTGGAACTGAAAATAATAATTATTTTAGAACATTTCAAGAATAAAGCAAACACAATAAACTAAATAACTGCTGGCCATAGAGATCTGTTTGAAGTTCTGAGTTTTTTTTTTTCAAATTTCAGTTGTTTTCTATGTTTCTTAAACCTGATTTCCAGCTGAGGGCACTTGCAACGTGGACATTCTCTCTAGTTCATCTTTTCTCTGATAAAATTCTTTCTACAGCTACAGAGCAAAATCTTTTATATCTATTATTAGTACAAGTATCATGTCCAGCATCTCTTCAATTATTAACCCAAGACATTTTAAGTTCCCGATAAAACAGGTCAAGCGCAACATTTTAGTCGAAATAAGTCGAGTTTTACAATATCATATGATTAAAGTTTTTTTATTGTTATTTCTTTATGGAGAAATAATTTTTTTCATGCAGAAATATTTATTATGCAGTCGAATTCGGATAAGCGGACGCGAAAACCACTAAATCGAAATCAAATATTCTTATATATAATTTTTGATTAACTAAAAACATTTTTGGCCATTTGAAAAATAAGCCAATTCAGCGAAAACCGTTTATGCGAAACACATTTTGTTCAGAAAAGTGCAAGATTGTATGAAACAAACATTCTTTAAGAGAACAAATTTTTAAACTCTCTGCCGGCTCATTTTATGACATTACAAGCAACCGATAAATTTTCAATTTATCAAATAAATCTGAAATCTGAATTCAAAATCAATTTAATGAAAATTCTCGTAATATTCCATTTTCGCTTGTACGAAGTCAACTGCAGTTTTATTTTTTAATGAAGATAATGGTTATTTTTTAATTTTTATTTTTTCGTGTGGAAATAAAAGAACTATTAGTTTTAATTTTTTTTTAAAGAGAAATTGAAATTATTGTTCAAGTGTATCTTTCAGTAGGTGTGCCCCTTCGGAAACCAGCTTGTGACTTTTAAGCAGCAACAGGATAATAATTCTGCAACTCGAACTTTGAATGAAATTGAATAAAAGAAAATAAATAAAAGAAAAGGTGACCATGTAACAAACTATTTGCTACCACGTTTTTGTCCATTTCCACTGAAATTTTATTTTTGTTTCCATATAATTGCCTTCATGAGTTTTAAATTAATTGTATAGTAATTTATCTTTTGGTCATAATATTTGCCTTAAAAAAATCCCATAAATAGTATTTACAATCACGACCCATTTTCAAATAATTCAACGCTTCTTTAAATAACAAAATTGAAAATTAACTGAACAGTACTGGAAACTGAAGGTAAAGTAATTTACGGATTTATTGTAAAGTAGCAGTTGATATATCTGTTTTGAAATAAGTCATAATTGTTATGGTTCCGGCTTCAAAATGTTTATTTTAATACCATATGCTCGTATTCCTTTTGTCCCTAAGTAAAATCATCATTCGAAGCATTAAACTATTTATTTATTTTGTTTTTGGGCAACTATGGATGTTTTTTGGAAAGCTTTACAATATTGCCAAATTTTGAATTTTTAAATAATTTTTCTGATAAACGGAACCTTATTTACATGCAACTTAAATTTATATGAAAATTAACTAAATGAATACTTAAATAAGAACTCGTAACTGAGCTTAAAAGTTAGTTTATATGTATTTTAGGTTCTTTTTTATATGATAATTTTTGCAAAGTGCATAAATTTTGCAAATAAAAATCGTAATGGGTTCCAAAATTACTCTTTCATAATAAAAGATTTTATTTGCTATTAAATAAATTTTAAATTTAAGGCCAGTTCTCAATGGATGATTCGAAAGAAAAAAATTAAATTAAAATATATGATTTTTTTATTTTCTAAAGAAAAAAAAACACAATTTTTTTATCAAGTTCTTGTCCCAAGTCTTTTGTTTTAGTAGAAATATTTCATTAAATGTTTGATTGGGAGCCAGTTTGTAAGTAATAACAATACGTTATTTTTATTCTATAATAATTTTATTTTTCTTATCTTTAAGCAGCTACTAATGACTTTCGATTTCCTGTTAAACATTTTTGGTTGAAAAAGTAAAAACAATTTTATTAGAGAGAGACATAAAACAAATGAGTAAAATATTTTTATTATCTAAATAGTGGTAATAAAATAAAATTCGCAAAAAGAGAATAATAAAACAATCACCCAATCACGTCAGATGTAATGAAAATCATGGGAGGTAATAACAAAGTTATCTTTTATTATGAGGATATAAATAAATAAATAAATATGCTACGCATATTATAATGCATTTTTCAAAATGTTAATTAAAGTACGTACAATCTTATTAAAAAGTTTATAAAATTTTTTATCAATAAGAAATGTTTGCTACCATTTTCTTTCTCTCTCTCTCCCTCACCCTCTCCCTCTCCCTCTCTGTCTCTATTTCTTTTTTTATTCCTCTTTGATGCATTAAACATTAAATTTGTGCAGTGTTTTTGTGTGTTTTTTTCTGGTTGCTTATGTAAGAAAAATATTTTGAATTGAATAAAATATTTTTAAGAAGGCGGTCTCATAAGTATATCTCCCGATAATACTTAAAAACAATTGCCCCGTTGTTAAATATGAAAAAACCATGTTGCATGCTGATAGCTCCCATATAAACCTACTGTTTGAATATGACATATCAGCTTTTAAATCAGTTTCTACGCCTTCGATTACGAAATCATTAATATTATTTCCACTGCTGTAATTGCTACTGTTATCAAAAGAATAATTAGGAATCACTGCTAATACCGCTATCATTTTTATTGAGTTGACCTTTATCTTTTTTGATCGATTGTAGAGTAATTTCAATAACAATTTCTAGACTTTCATCCATTGATTATCGGAACTATGAGTATTAACTCTACCATATCAAGATGGCATATACACTTTATTTGCTCTACTATCTGCTGCTAGTTTCATTCTCCTCCTCATAATATTTCAACATATGTATATTATTAAGTGCTTTTATGTCTACAACGAATGCTTTACGATTGCTCCTGATCCATATATGTGTATAATATCTTGTCTATTGCATATTACGGTTCCATCTTTGAAGACAGTTCATTCCCAGTACATCTTTAAATACAATTTTTTGAAACCACTTCTGGGTTATACCTGTAGTATGGCTTTTCTTCTTTTAAGATTTTACTCAGTGTACAATTTCTAATTTTGCCTCTGTATGTACTTAGAAACAATACAATCAAATCTTCTGCCAGGCTTTGACAAGTGCCTGTTATATATTGTATTTTGCAAAGTTTCTGTTTGTATCTTCTGCAGCTCTGATCTTGGAGTCAATTTCTGACAACGTACTTCAAATAGTTTTTCATGGCAACTAATACGTTTTATATCTCAACTCTGAACACCACAATCATCTCAATGATGTTGCCACGAATATCCCGTTCGAGTATATTCGATGTTCTCATATCATATATTAGGCTGCTCTAGCAATTTCAGATGACGTCAGTAAACTACCCTTCCTATTTCACAGGTACTTTGCAGTCTAGTGTCTGCTAATAGTATAATCGAAATTTTTTATCTTAAGCGATTTCGTGTAGGTTTCATTTTATTTTTCGGATTTCAATATCTTTTCTAGAATTTTGTCATTAACATTCAGAAAAATTTCAATCATATTCTTGTATTAATTTGCTATTTTGCTGATTGTTATCGAATTTCCAAGTTTTTGTGTGATTCTTAGACATTTCGATATTTTCGTTCATTAATTATTTATTGTACCTTCAAAATAAATTGAATAAATAATTAATTACTAAAGTTAATTGCTTCTTCCGAGTGCGTTTAGAAACGCTGATAATTTTTCGATTTTTTTCGCAAATTACAGTAGAATCCCGATAACTCGCAATCCCGATAACTCGTAAATCTCACTAACTCGTAATAATTGGTCGGTCCCTTGAAAAAATCGCGGTAACTCGTATAAAATGCATGCATTTCGGTCCCCTCAATAAGTCGTAATTTTTTTGCAAAGTCAGTTTGGCAAAACGTCTTATAAGTCGTAATTTCTCACTAAAACTTCTTCTAACTCGTAATTGTAAAAAAAAACAAAAAAATTATGTCGCCGTAAAATGATCATATTATTTACCGTTATGTATTTTGTGTTTACCATAGTGTTTTGCTCTATTCAACTTGAATTTGTAGCGCATTTTCAGTTCATTAAGTAAAAATGTCAAAGCGGAGTTGCAACACATTGTGCGTAAAAACAAAACAAGAAATTATTAATGCAGTATCGAGTGGAGAAAAAAAGTTGAAGTTGCAGCTAGATATAAAATAGCTCCATCAACTTTAACATCAATTTTAAAAAAACGCGAGTTTTATTTAAACCTTTCGTCAAACAATAAATTAAAAAGACAAAAAAAATCTGAGCATCCAAATTTAGAAAAAGCACTGTTAAAATGGTTTGAGCAGTGTCGTCATTCTAACATACCAGTCGGCGGAGCACTTATGAGGGAAAAGGCTAAAGCATTTGCTGTAAAATTAGGTTTTCCAGAATTTAAAGCGAGTGATGGCTGGTTTGATCGGTTCAAAAAGCGACATAACATAAGTTTTCGGAAAATTTGCGGGGAAAGTGCCTCTGTAGATGATGATGTGTGTTCAGAATGGCGTGCTAAGCTAAGTCAACTCACAGAGGGCTTTGACCCAAAAAATATCTTCAATGCGAACGAAACGGGCTTGTTTTTCAAGTGTCTTCCTGATCGCACTATGAGCTTAAAGGGTAAAAAGTGCCATGGTGGTAAAAGCAGTAAGGACCGCATTACAATAATGCTTGCTGCCAATATGGATGGCACAGAGAAACTAAAGCCACTAATAATTGGTAAATCAATAAAACCTAGATGTTTTAAAAATGTGAAAACATTACCCGTCACTTACCGTGCCAACAAGAAAGCATGGATGACTGCAATCTTATTCAATGAATGGCTTAAAATGTTGAACAGTCAAATGGAAAAACAACATCGTAAAATTTTATTGTTAGTTGATAATTGTCCTGCACACAAAATTGATGAAGATTTAAGTCATGTTCATGTTGAATTTTTGCCGGCAAATACCACTTCCAAACTACAACCACTGGATAAAGGCATTATCCAAAACTTTAAAACATTATACCGAAAAGAAATAGTTTCACAAATGATACAAAATATACAAGAAGAAAAAAATCATAACATCAATTTATATTCTGCCATAAATTATGCTTTTAAAGCTTGGCAGAATGTTTCAAAATCCACTATAAAAAACTGTTTTAGAGCTTGCAGTTTTACCGATTCAAACGAAATGGTAGTCAGCAGTGAGATAGTTCACGTACCGCAATGGGATGAAATTCCACAAAATGAAGAATCCACCATAACGTTCTATGAGTACGTTCATTTTGACGATGGCTTGGCTACAGAAGGAATTTTGACGGATGATGATATTTTGGGCTTAGAAGTTGATGAACAGGACGACAACGATGAAAACGATGTGGAAATTCCACGTGTTTCTGTTAAATGTGCCAAATCTAGCGTTCAAAAAATTCGTGATTTTCTTATGCAAACAGAAACTGATGATGCATCCTTTGAAGTTATTTTTAAACTGGACAATATAATTGATCGTTTAAGTGTACAAAAATCACATCAAACACAAATTACAGATTTTTTACATTAATACATATGTATTGACATTGTAACTCTTTTCATTTATTTATTTTCTTATAAATTCTCATAAAACGTCAATAAAAAAAAAAAATCCCTCTAAGACGTATTTTTTAAATTTTACTCCCGATAAGTCGAAATCTCACTAACTCGAAAATCTCAATAAGTCGTAATAAACGGTCGGTCCCTTGCGACTACGAGTTATCGGGATTCTACTGTATTCTTATCCCAAAATAACTTCCTCTAATTAAAGGACCGTTTAATAATCTTTATCTAAATAAAATGATGTTTTCCCTTGTGTTGTTTATTATTCTATATAAAGCGAAAAAGCAAAATATTAATACCAAGAAATAACAACATAAAGGAAACCAATACGTCATACAAATATTTCTATAAAAATGGAACCATCCTCGTTTTATTGAACATATTCATAGTTTTACTCAAATTATATGCTTTATTCGGAGTATTTTCTTGACAACCTTCGTATGTCTTCATATTGTCTTTAATTTTCAGTCTAAACGTTGTGTTTAAACCATTGAGTATCAAACAAGTATGTCTGTGGTGAGTTGCTTAAAATTACTTAATTGCAGCTGTTGCTGAAGTTTCATCTCATTTGATGTCATCACTCTGAGCTTTTGCACACTCTGTGTATGAATGCTCATGAATGTATATTTTATTCAGCCTTGTGTTGTAAAATTTCCAAATTATTTTTATCATAAATTTTCCACAGTTTGTTTGAAAGCTATAGGACTCGGATTATTTTGGACGGAGTTGCACCAAATTGAATATAAATGCAGTTGCTCTGTAACGATCGTTTTAAAGTTTTACTTTGTTGTTTCTAAATGTTCAAATGGCCCTAAGCATTCTGTTGATTCGACCTACTTTAAAGACTACCACCATATATCTCACTACATCAATTGGAGATTATACATAAAAACAATTTCCTTTTAGCCTGTTTCCAAATTGGCGCAATTCTCATTTGGATCTTTCAGGCTTATGAAAACTTTTTTGATTCCACATTGTTCCAAACCATAAAAGTATATTTATTTTTTATGAAAATTTGTGTGTGTATGTGTGTGTTATTTACAACATGCTATAAGTGCTCATACATAAATGTAATTGCATGTGTATTCAGTGGTCGCTACTTGAAATAAAATTGCACTTTTTGTCAAGTTTTCATGCTGTATATTTTTCAATTGTTAGAAATTCCAATGGCATTTAAAAAATTTTTAACGTAAAACATGATAATTTTTAAACAAACAAAAATATTTTACACGTGTACATATATTTTATTTCCTGAAAAACCATTCTAATTTGAAAAAAAAAAAAACAATTTAATAAAGTTAATAATGCAACAACTATCTTTTATTTTTTCCTTTTATATTTTTTACTAATTTTGGCCTAATGTTTTTATAATGATATTTAACAAGCAATTTTTCTCATTTCCTTTTGAAAAGCAAATGTTACAAATGCCAAAACTGGTTAATTTTTGGTCATTTTGGTCTTGTGTTTTTCACAATGCTATTTTTCTATTATTATTCTTATTATTATGTATTTTTTTAGATAGATTTTTAAACTAAATATCTGCAACTTCACTTAATTGAAGTTTGATAGATGATACTTGTATAAAATATACTGTTTATGTATGGAGGAATAGAAAATGTATAGCATGCAATAGAATGAATGAGGAAATGAAAATGTATAACGTGCAACAGAATGTTACCCTACAAACAAATAGTAATATCCCCAAAATGTCTTTTAGAAAGTAGTAATTAAAGTAATATGGATATTTTCCTTCATTTATTATTTCTAAGGAATTTTAGCATGCCCGAATTAAAATGTGCAGAGCTAAAAATTTTTTGAGGACAGATATGTGTTAGTCTTGACTCAGATATGAACTGATAAAAATTTCAAAGTCCTTGGTGTCCTGGTTCGTTAGTTACAGGATGTTGCCTATAGGTAACATTGGGCAGTGGTGGTGAATTTAAAAAAAATGTTTTTTATTTTTTTAATGCATTTTTATTGAAACTTAAGTATGATAAGACACAAAACAATTTTTTTTGGATTGCAGCACAAATAAACATTGCATTTGCTACATTTGGAGCGCGGATAACCAGTGTGGCATAGCCTGCATCTGCTTTTTGCTCCCCATTCTACCCAAGATTTGTCAAATCGTATGTATTTTGCAGGTTCTGCAGTATACGCTCTTTTATAAGAGCTCGATTCAGAGGCCGTCGAAAGAGTTGGTGATGATGAAACCGATGGAAAAAACCCGGTGATGATGGGCTTGACTCCATCGATGAAAGGATTGATAATGGGCGACCTCTTTTCCTTGGAATATTGGATGCTAAATACAAAACAATGTCTGATGATATTTCCAAACCAAAAGGCAAACAATCAATCAATTCTTCTCCAATGTAGAGGGTAAAATCATAAATAATGCCAGAACACCAGCCCTAGAGAACATTTTGAAGCCCCACTTGTGGGGTTTATTTGGCAGATATTGTTTCAAACCTAATGAAAAATATATTCTGAATTATATCGAAATCTATGTGTACATATGTGTACATATAATTAATTGACTTTATATAACTTATCACAGCCAGGTTGCCTCTTTTGAACTAGGTGAATAATTCGATTGGTTGTTTTACCTCATTGCTGCGCACTTCGCTTTTCAAACTGGTATTACATTACCTCTACACTCCTCCACCTCAAACTTTTCAAATCAATTTTTTCCGTCACTTCCTGTACAACCTCTTCATTTCAATTTCTTTTCCGTCATTTTCTTTGCTAATTAGTTGCTCAATCAGACCAACTTCCACAATTTCGCCCTTATCAATCACATTTTCCAATGTTTCTTCGATGATGTTTTCAAAAGTTGATGTTGTTTCCTGCTCTTCTTCTGCATTTTCCTCATCCGCAGAATCATCCCAGTCAAAATGAAGAATTTTTTAAATTTCTGTCTGTGTAAGACCTTTTGGACGTATCTAAATATGAATATATATAAATAAATGTATATTGTTCGGAAATTACCACAATTGACCAATGTTGCCTATAGGCAACAGCACTTTTAGAAAATTATTATAAACAAACTAAACACTTTTTTCATGATTTATTTTTTTTAAATAACTCTCTTAGCTTTATTTATTTATATTGTTCACTTGGTTTTACAATGAAACAGTTATTTCAATGATTTTAAACACTTTTTTTAAAAACACTTTTTTCGCGAAACGATCTTGACAATTTCACTATACGGAGAACGTCTACTGAATGAACACGTGCACAGCTTACAATAAAACAAATCGCTATAATCTTTTACAACACATAAGGCTACACAATTCAAAAAACCGCAGGTTGCTAAAATTAAAATAACGGGACTTAGAAGCCGATAAGTACAATGTTGCCTATAGGCAACAGTGGGCATGAAAGGGTTAAGAAGGCGGTCTCATAAGTATATCTCCCGATAATACTTAAAAACAATTACCCCGTTGTTAAATATGAGAAAACCATGTTGCATGCTGATAGCCCCCATATAAACCTATTGTTTGAATATGACATATCAGCTTTTAAATCAGTTTCTACGCCTTCGATTACGAAATCATTAATATTATTTCCACTGCTGTAATTGCTACTGTTATCAAAAGAATAATTAGGAATCACTGCTAATATCGCTATAATTTTTATTGAGTTGACCTTTATCTTTTTTGATCGATTGTAGAGTAATTTCAATAACAATTGCTAGACTTTCATCTATTGATTATCAGAACTACGAGTATTAACTCTAACATATCAAAATGGCACATACACTTTATTTGCTCTACTATCTGCTGGTAGCTTCATTCTCCTCCTAATAATATTTTAACATATGTCCATTATTAAGTGCTCTTATGCCTACAACGAATGCTTTACGATTGCTCCTGATCCATATATGTGTATAATATCTTGTCTATTGCATATTACGGTTCCATCTTTGAAGACAGTTCATTCCCAGTACATCTTTAAATACAATTTTTTGAAACCACTTCTGGGTTATACCTGTAGTATGGCTTTTCTTCTTTTAAGATTTTGCTCAGTGTACAATTTCTAATTTTGCCTCTGTATGTACTTAGAAACAATACAATCAAATCTTCTGCCAGGCTTTGACAAGTGCCTGTTATATATTGTATTTTGCAAAGTTTCTGTTTGCATCTTCTGCAGCTCTGATCTTGGAGTCAATTTCTGACAACGTACTTCAAATAGTTTTTCATGGCAACTACTACGTTTTATATCTCAACTCTGAACACCACAATCATCTCAATGATGTTGCCACGAATATCCCGTTCGAGTATATTCGATGTTCTCATATCATATATTAGGCTGCTCTAGCAATTTCAGATGACGTCAGTAAACTACCCTTCCTATTTCACAGGTACTTTGCAGTCTAGTGTCTGCTAATAGTATAATCGAAATTTTTTATCTTAAGCGATTTCGTGTAGGTTTCATTTTATTTTTCGGATTTCAATATCTTTTCTAGAATTTTGTCATTAACATTCAGAAAAATTTCAATCATATTCTTGTATTAATTTGCTATTTTGCTGATTGTTATCGAATTTCCAAGTTTTTGTGTGATTCTTAGACATTTCGATATTTTCGTTCATTAATTATTTATTGTACCTTCAAAATAAATTGAATAAATAATTAATTACTAAAGTTAATTGCTTCTTCCGAGTGCGTTTAGAAACGCTGATAATTTTTCGATTTTTTTCGCAAATTATTCTTATCCCAAAATAACTTCCTCTAATTAAAGGACCGTTTAATAATCTTTATCTAAATAAAATGATGTTTTCCCTTGTGTTGTTTATTATTCTATATAAAGCGAAAAAGCAAAATATTAATACCAAGAAATAACAACATAAAGGAAACCAATACGTCATACAAATATTTCTATAAAAATGGAACCATCCTCGTTTTATTGAACATATTCATAGTTTTACTCAAATTATATGCTTTATTCGGAGTATTTTCTTGACAACCTTCGTATGTCTTCATATTGTCTTTAATTTTCAGTCTAAACGTTGTGTTTAAACCATTGAGTATCAAACAAGTATGTCTGTGGTGAGTTGCTTAAAATTACTTAATTGCAGCTGTTGCTGAAGTTTCATCTCATTTGATGTCATCACTCTGAGCTTTTGCACACTCTGTCTATGAATGCTCATGAATGTATATTTTATTCAGCCTTGTGTTGTAAAATTTTCAAATTATTTTTATCATAAATTTTCCACAGTTTGTTTGAAAGCTATAGGACTCGGATTATTTTGGACGGAGTTGCACCAAATTGAATATAAATGCAGTTGCTCTGTAACGATCGTTTTAAAGTTTTACTTTGTTGTTTCTAAATGTTCAAATGGCCCTAAGCATTCTGTTGATTCGACCTACTTTAAAGACTACCACCATATATCTCACTACATCAATTGGAGATTATACATAAAAACAATTTCCTTTTAGCCTGTTTCCAAATTGGCGCAATTCTCATTTGGATCTTTTAGGCTTATGAAAACTTTTTGATTGCACATTGTTCCAAACCATAAAAGTATATTTATTTTTTATGAAAATTTGTGTGTGTATGTGTGTGTTATTAACAACATGCTATAAGTGCTCATACATAAATGTAATTGCATGTGTATTCAGTGGTCGCTACTTGAAATAAAATTGCACTTTTTGTCAAGTTTTCATGCTGTATATTTTTTAATTGTTAGAAATTCCAATGGCATTTAAAAAATTTTTAACGTAAAACATGATAATTTTTAAACAAACAAAAATATTTTACACGTGTACATATATTTTATTTCCTGAAAAACCATTCTAATTTGAAAAAAAAAACAATTTAATGAAGTTAATAATGCAACAACTATCTTTTATTTTTCCCTTTTATATTTTTTACTAATTTTGGCCTAATGTTTTTATAATGATATTTAACAAGCAATTTTTCTCATTTCCTTTTTAAAAGCAAATGTTACAAATGCCAAAACTGGTTAATTTTTGGTCATTTTGGTCTTGTGTTTTTCACAATGCTATTTTTCTATTATTATTCTTATTATTATGTATTTTTTTAGATAGATTTTTAAACTAAATATCTGCAACTTGACTTAATTGAAGTTCACTTTGTGACTATAGGACTGTTAATAAAAAAATCGTATAAATATAATAATAGTTTTCCTTAAAAAATTTCTTTAATAAACTGCCTGATAGATGATACTTGTATAAAATATACTGTTTATGTATGGAGGAATAGAAAATGTATAGCATGCAATAGAATGAATGAGGAAATGAAAATGTATAACATGCAACAGAATGTTACCCTAAAAATAAATAGTAATATCCCCAAAATGTCTTTTAGAAAGCAGTAATTAAAGTAATATGGATATTTTCCTTCATTTATTATTTCTGAGGAATTTTAGCAACAAAAGAAAAAATTAATAATTATAATAACAAAATGTAAAAGTATGTCCAGCTGAACTCGAGCTCAAATCTCATCAGAATGAATTTAAGAAAGATGTTTATTTTTAATACTTTACATGATTAGAAAAGATGGGAAGAGCTGTAGGAATATGCGCACATATTCCATTCCTCCACACGTCTCATCAGCACCGGAGTTTAACCGCTCCACCAGAATTTTTTAATAAATCGTTACGATTTAAACTAATATTTATTGTAAAAAAAATATGAGAACCTCTTCATTAGTAATTTCTTTTAGTTATGAAATAAGTTTTTATATTCTTCTTTATTTATATTCCATATAAATATGAGTATTATCACATCAAAACGTCTCTTATATACAAATAGCGTTTTAGTTTCTGGAAAAAACTTGTAATAAAAATTGGTCAAAATTTTTACATGTTACCGACATCTTCGGCAGCAGTTAACACAGTTGAAAAAGTGGGTGCTATATAACTTTAAAATAAAATTGAGTGCAAAACAAGTAACATATCTATACGTTTCATGTGCAACATATTTCCAAATGAAGATGTTCCTGTTTGCTTTTTGCTTTAAAAATAAATATGTATCACCACGGCATCGAAAGTATTTCCAAAAGCTATTACCGACTTTCAAGCGTTTTCAGAAGTCAACTAAAATTTTAAATAAATTTTTAATTATACATACATATAACAAATTGTTTTTAATAAATAAAAATGTAAATAGTATGATATTAATGGTATATACCCAGCAAACATGAAGTCAAGCTTTTGAAATAAGATATCGAACAGAATTATCCAATCTTTTTCAAAGCAAGTCAGAGGCTTGAGCTTACCATTCGAAATTCAAGCTGATAACAATTTGAATATAAACGTTTATCAATTTGTTATCCAGTGTTATTTCTAAAATCATTAATAGACGTGGCAACTTTAGTTGAATGAAAAATATAACTAAACTTTAACAATATGGCGATTAAATTTAATTGTTACTATTTTAGAAAAATTAAATTTTTACTATTTGTCAAAAAAGTCTTATTTGTGATTAAAAAATAAATTAAGTACATGTACCTGTTATGATTAAATGCCAAATAAAAAATTTAAATTAAAAAATATAAAAAGTTTCATTTTATGAAATTGCAATCCAGATTTTAAAAACATTTGGGAGTAACATTTGAAAGTAAGTTGAGATTAAATTAATTTATCAATTAGAGAATAATTAAACCTCTTTATTGAGAATGCTGTTTTTCAGGATATTTAAGAATCATGTTCAAACCTTTGTGTTTGCTGGGTATGTATTTACATTAGATGTATGTGTGTGTATGTATATTCAAAAGCTTTCCCATAGGTCCAGTACGATGCATTTCATTGAAATAAAAGAAAATTTGCTTGTCATTTTTATACGCTTTTATTCCATATTTCTTACCATATTAACTAATTGAAAGTAAATTACATTATACGGGTAGTTGTGTTAATATTGTTGAAAAAATTTTATTATTTAATTATTCACTTCCAGCATATTTAGTTTTCCTTTTCACTATTATTTCTTTATTTATTAATTTAATGCGTAACACGTTTTATTACAAAAGAAATGTGTTTATAGTTTCTTGTTTTTTTTAATTTTTTGCACCTACTCGCATGAAGCAAATACTACGTAAATACTTTTGTACGCGTAAAACAATTGCAAAATTTTGTTTGAATGTTGAAAAAATATCACACATTTGGCTAATTAAAATTATCGATACATATAAAAGTCTAAGCATATTGTTTTTGCAAATCACTTTTGGTATAAATATGTTGTGTTTTTTTAAATTCGAAAACTCTTGGCATAATGATTGATATAAAAGAAGAATTCTCAGGTGAAAGACAGGAGCCACAAATAAAGTTTATGTAATGGGAAATTTTTCAGATTCTTTATAAAAAAGTTGACAAAAAATGTTTATATGTATGTACTTATACAGAGTTTGGCATTTGGCTTCAACAGGAGACTCTTCTTGTAGAAATTCTTAGCTTGTGCTTAAGGGAGGTAAGACGAAGAGAAACGACTGCATATATGGATATATCTCAAATTCGTTTTGTTGTCGCATTCGCTTTTTCTCCCATATTTACATTAATATAAGATCAGTGCAAAAAAACTTTCTTTGTGTAGATGTAAAGGCAAGTTCACAGAAGCAAAAGAAAAATTGTTGCAAGAAAAACCTTTGATTACAAACGCAATTTAAGTGATTGTTGCAGGTAAAGCATCTCTTTTAGGGTTTTTGCCTCAAATTTGGTATTTCATTTGCTTTGTACAATAAATATTTTTGGATTTTGCCGCATATTTCTGTAATTGAAATTACAAATAGTTTTTAATGGTAAATTGATTTGGCATGTGAGAACGATTTGTTGTTTTTTTTATTTTGTTTGGTAACCATTTTAAAATTGAAATTTGACTTTCACAATTCGAACACTCAGCTTGTCTAAAAAATTTATGAGGAAATAAATTAAAATGTTAAGGACTTTGGATATACATTTTTTAGATCTGTTAAATTTTTGGATCGTGGAAAACTCGCCTTAAGAACATTTCAAAATTTTATTTCACTTTTCCTTTTAGACTTGATTCTGAATATTTTATTTGGTTGTTTCTAAGAGAGAAAGTTTTTGTTGAAAAATCACCTGAATATGCGATATTTTAAAGAACTCTTGCATAATACAAGAAATAAATTTTATGTGTCTTATACTTAATGGTCTTAAGTAGTTTTTTTTTATTTTTGTATCCTTTTATTCGTAATATAAATTTGTACAACGATGTTCAAACTGAACACAATTACTAATTAAATTCGCTCCAGCTAATCGCTTAAACAATTAAAGTTTCATAAATTTTTTTTGTTGTGGCTTTAGCTATTCATATGCCGAGATTTTATTGGTCGCTAAACCAAAACGTCAATGAACTTAATGCAGTTTGAAAACATTTCATGTTTATTTAATCCAAAAATTTAAATCCAAAAATATTAAATCTCATATACTTATGCCAAACAAATCAAATAAAACATGATTTGATTATTATTATAAAATTCATAATTATAACAGGCTTAGAATGCTTTTATACAAATGGCACAACTCAACATGTTTCAAGAATAATAATATAGACTCATTTTGGGTACAATTGTTTAGACGTATGGAAAAATGTTAGTGTTGTGTAGGGTGGTGCTTTAGACGACGATGTGCTAATTCTGATATAATTTTCGAACTTTGGAAAAATTAATTTTAAAAAGTCATATTGTCTAATAGTCAACAAACAGTTGCCATATACTAAACATAAGACTACTTAATTTTTCTAGCATGGTTATACAATTAGACAATTTGTGTAAAGGCGTTCTTATTGTACTATGATTATGTACTTTGTCATAGTACGATGGGGAATTCTTATATTGTATGTGATTTGTTTGGCATAAAGATGCGAGGTTGAATGCTTTCAAATTGTTTAAAGTTCACTGACGATTTGGTTTAACGACCCATGAAATGTCGGCATATAAATAGCTAAAGCCACAACAAACAATAAATTTTTGCAACTCTAATTGTTTAAACGATTAGTTGGGCAAAATATACCAAATAATAAAATCCAAAATTAAGTATCAAAAAATTTTTTTCTCATTCATATAAATGTACTTCAACAGAAATATGTTATTATAACGAAAGTTAAATACTTAGTTTAGAAATTATCATATTGAACATTATAGTAGTTCAAAATATACAAATGTTCAACCAGTATTTTAATATGAAAAATGTTTTATTTTATAAATTATGCTCTGCTGGAATTGTTTTTAGCTCCTGGGCTATATTAAGCAAGTCTTAATCGGTATCTATAATTTAAGTTAAGAGTTAATCCCCAGTGCTTAAGATTCTTTTCAGTGCGATAGGAGCTTAAAGACGACCAAGTGGCAAGCAAATTAAGATTGTATGCAGGTCCTGCTTTCTCATTTTTCTTAATGACTTACTTTGTAAAACTTCCAACCCTATCTACTCATTTGCAGATGACAGCAGCATCAGCCATTCTTACTCATTTGACCATAGGCCAAGTCCGTTGGAGATTAGGGCTATGAGGCAAAATATGGTCGAATCAATAAATCAAGATCTTGAAACAATCTCCGAATGGGGTCATGCGAATCGGGTCGATTTCAATGCCCGGAAGACTCAGTGCTGTATGCTTACGCATAAACGTATGACCGTACATGCTGCTCCATCTGTAATTATGGTTGATATAAATATTGAGGAATCAAAAGCTCTTGATGTTCTGGGCATGAAAATTCAGTGCGATGTTCGATGGTCTGAGCACATTTTTCATATCGCCAAAGAAGCATTCAAGTGCCTCGGTTTTTTAAGACGGTGTAAGAGATACTTCACCCCTTCTGATATCCTCACTATTTATACCACCTACATCCGGCCGAAAATGGAATACAACTCTCATGTATGGGCCGGTGCTTCAAAGTCTATTTTGAAGCTACTGGACCGAGTTCAGGAGAGGGCGAAAAGACTCATAGGTGACAATAGTGTAGCCAACTCTATTGACTCACTGGAGCATCGTCGCAACGTGGGTTGTGTTACGCTGTTTTATCGTTACTTCAATGGACTGTGCTCTGATGAGGTACGGGAACATATTCCCGAGATCCGCTCCTACTTACGAGCAACACGTTCCTCATTAAGAGCACATCCATTTGTGGTCGATATAACAGCGAATCGCACTACACATTTCAGAAATAATTCGTTCTTTGATCGAACGGCTCGTATGTGGAACGAGCTCCCTGCAGATGTCTTTCCTGCCATACCCAGCGTGGAGAGATTCAAGTCGAATATCCACAAGCATTACATCCGCTATCCTCCTCACCCTATCCTATTTTCCTAGTTCCAGCACAATGCACTGCATAAATAGGGGTCATCCCCTGAGTACTGGTCCAATTACAAAAAAAAAAAAAATGTACTACATATTGGTTTTGGGTTCGTTTCTTAAGTCTTTTGTTTTGAAATCTTTACTTTGTGTGTATATTTATATGTGCATGTTGCAATTAGTTTCTTCAATATATAATTTCTATAAAATTTTGTAGTTCATAGACTAAAATTTCTCAATTCAAAATGAATTTTATCTGTAGTAAATATTTTCAAAAATAATTTTACAAGAAAAAGACACTTTAATATACTGATTTAATAATTAACCATGATATTTCTACAACAAACAATTCAACTCTTAACGTGAGATTATCAATATCATTGTTTGCAAGTGGAAAAGAAAAGCTCCAATATGATTTCGTATTACATTTTAAACATTTCATCTCTGAGTTATTGGTTGTTTTATGGTTAAACAAAAATTATAATTACAATAATAGACAATGAAATTCAATTTTACCTTGAACTTGACAGTGAATTTTTAGTTTGTTTTTAAAAAGGGATTCGTGTGCAGAAGAAAAATAAACTGACTTTTAAATTCAACAGTAAGTGAAAGTGAATAATTGCAGAGATATTCTTTAAAATTTTTCTATTGAAGTAATTGGCTAATCGGTAATACATTAGTAATAGTTTTTTTTACTTTTTTCTTACTTTCTAAATATACTATTGATTTTTTTTCTTTTATAATTTATCCAAATGTTTGTTTTGCTCTTAGTGATTTATTATATTTGTTTATTATATTTGTTTAGTTGTATACAGCTCTTCCGTTCAGAAATTTCAAAAAGAGTATTTAAGAGAAAAAAGGGTGAAGTTTTTTAAAGACAAGATATTAAACGTTTTATTTCTTTTTCGCATTAGAATGTAACAAAAAATTGATAACGATATGATTGTAATGGAAAAATAAGCATTTATGTACATACACGTATATACGAGTATATATAGTCACATTGATATTTACACAACTTTCGAAAATGTTTCTTAAACTTAATTTTCTAATGTGCATTTTACATCTTATATCAAAGTTTTTCTTTTGTTTCAAAATGCACATCATAAAATCAATTTTGAAAGCATGTGTGTAATGCTAGAAATCTTGCAGGATGATATAAACAAAAAAGAGAGAACTATAAAACATTATTAAATTTAGTTTTGATTTATTAGAAATGTAGTAAAAGCCCTTAGATACATCTTTGCTAGTTTCATCACTAATCATTTACCTCCTTTTGCAAATATTTTTCAAACATTAGATTCGTATTTATCAAATTGAAATAAAGATTTGCTTGTATACGTCATATTTATTAGAAATGGCGGATCCATATTTTTTGATTAAATCTTCATTTGGAGTGCAAACTACCAGCTCTGCTTAAAACAAAGTCTATATTCAAAAGTTTATTTTTCTTTACAGCAGTGTTAGTTTTGAGAAAAATTCGTTCAGCAAAAGATCTAATACTAGACAAAGTATATAAGTACATATATTTATGTCGAAAATGTATATAAACTTGGCTATACATTTTTCTAAAAGGCTTGAAAAGGTCATTCTAGAAACTGATCATAAGAGGCTCAATGGGTTGAAAAGGAACAGAATTGTATACGTTAGGGCCACAACGGTAACGCTGCTTTCGAAATAACGAATTGTAATTATTGTTCTTTATTTGTTAATTTCAAATTCGTTTTTATTTAAGTTCTTTTTCGTATTTATTTATTTTATTTACTTTAATTTAAAAAAATCCAAATTATGATTTGTGTTGCACAATTAACAACTTAAGCATGCAATATATGAAAGATTTGTATTAAAAGAAGAATTTTGGAATATATTTTGTGTACGAGTACATGTGTACACGTATATAAATATTTAGGCAAACATTAGTATTCAAATTGAAAGAAGAATAAATAAATATGTTTGTATATTAATGAGATTTATGCCTAAAATTAAAAAAAAACCTTTAAAGACATTTTGATTACCCAGCTATAAATAGTTTTATATTTTCATATATTTATTAGAAACTTGAGGCATAGATCTTCATAAATATATAGAGAATAAAATGTTTGTCAAAATCCTCTTTATATGTAGAAAAAAATGTATATCTGAAGTTCGACTTTTTTGTGATATAAAAGGAGCTATAGGTATGTAAAGGGAGACAAATATTCTCAATCTTTGTACCCAGTGGATATATTAATATATGAAAGAATAAGTTTTTTATACAATTCGTTACCAAACATAGTAATAAAAAGTAAACAAGTAATAATTAAGGCAATTTGAAATAAAACACTAATAATGATAACAAATTGGTGTTTGCAAAAAATATAAATTTATTTTAATATAAATTCAAACTTTTATTTATTGTATTTATATTCGTATATTAAATTTATCTTCATTGTGTAAAATTTTCAATGGCTCTGAGACATAATTGATGTTCAATGTCGTTAATGTGCCGAATTATCTCATTCTTTAGCTCTTGAATTTGAGTTATTGGCGTACACTTTTTCTTTTAAATATCCCCAAAGAAAAAAGTCCAATAGTGTCAAATTACATGACCGTGGCGGCCATTTAGCATCGGAACCACATATCATCCAGGTCCATAATATTCCGCGATAGCGAATATTACCAGTTACCCATTCACGGTAACTGCTTGGCCGACCTCATTTTCGAAGAAGTACGGCCTGATGACTGGGCGAACTGGGAGAGCATGTATAGGTGTTTTCACATTTCCTACACACACGGTTTGCTGAAATTTGTAAATAATTTTGCTGACCAAAAAAATCACGAAGTGCAGGAGGTGCACGAAATGAATTTTGATTTAAACGCCTTTTTTCGTAAAACGTATCAACAATCTTAACGAGCTGCTCAATTGTGTACCTCTCCATTGTTGAATTTGTCAAACACTGAAACGAAGAAATGTCAAATTAAGTTGACCAGCGAAAGCCACAACAAATAAATTTTAGAAGGTAATCATTCAAACTGACCTTCGTAGACTAGTAGGTAGTGTACTAGACTCGTAGTGCGAAGGTCCAAGGTTCGAATCCTGCCGCAGAACTCTGGCAGTTGTGTTTGATAATTAAAGGGAGCGCACAACAAGCCTTCACTGGCTTAAGTGTATGCCGTATGACATGGGCTATCACACCCCTTCAATCAACCTAACCTAACCTAAACCTAACCTAATCATTCAAATATTTTATTTATATATTAAAATCCAATTAATAACAAATCTACAGGAGTTTTTATCCAAGGGGTGTAGTTTCCTTAAGTATTTTATTACAAGAAGTTTCTGAACCTTAATTTCTCACCACTGATTGTAATATATTTTAACATGTCTAATATTTGCTGTAAATCCCTTCAGTCCAAAATAAAATGATTGTGCATTTCATACGAAAATTAGATTCGTTACTCTGATCTTGCATAGGATACGTTATAATTATCTGAAAGCTACTATTACTATACCAAAGAGGATTGAAAAGTTAGTTAGAAAAATGTAAAAGTTTGCGATTTTAGAGATTCACTGGTCTAGAGGTCTTAATTAATTGAAGGCATATTTGACATGGTAGGGACGATATTGTATGTGAAGTTTAAATGAATTTAAATTTTCATTTTGAGAAATGATCCTCTATAAAAAGACACATGTACTGAAATGGCATTTGACTAAAATCTTATATTTATTTTAGATAAAATTTGCTCTTTTCCTTATATATTTTTCTAACTTAAGTTTTACAACAAGTCTTTTTGTAGAAATGTGTTAAAAAAGCCTCAAAACTCTTGGCCAGTTGTAATTTGATTGCATTTTCTTTAAAATTATATTTGTGCTTTCTAATTGACCTAGACCCTGTAGAAAACTCGAATATAATTATGTATTGTTCAAATTTCGTAAAGCTTCTATACACGTAGAGTAGTTTACTTATGCTGTGATGACGGTAACGATAATATATTTTATCGCAAACAATTTATGTTTGGGGAAAGATGTGTTTTTTTAATATTTATTACAAGTATTAAAAACCTTAATTTATTTATTATGATTGTTATAATCCCACGTGATCTTTAAGTGGAACCTAATTCGGACTAAAATTTAAATTTTATTACGAACAGCCAATCTACCATATGTACGCGTAAATATATAAACTTTTAAAATTTATGACGTAAAGGAAAACCAATGATTGTATTGAATACTCTTCTTTCTGTCCTGTAATTTTGTTTTCAAGCAAGCACGTCAATAGCTTTTGTATGTACATACATATATTTAAAAAAAATGTATTTTCTTTCGTAATAAAAGCTCATTCATCTGAAAGCTAAGGAATTTAACTATAAATATACATAAAGACGTGTAATTTTGAATTATGGTTTAATTTCATTTGTTCACTCTGGAACATTCCACATCATGCGAACAACGGCCTACAAATAAATTAAATAAATAAAATTGAAGAAATAAATACGCTCGAAATAAATTAAAAACACATACATTTTTATTGTTTTACGCATGTTTAGCGAAAATATGGTAATTTTTTAACCATATTATAGTCAAGTATATTTGTACATGGATCTCGAAATTATTGTACATTTTACAAAACTCGATTATTTACAGTCTAGATTCAAAATTAAATTAATTTCTTTATTCATACGCTAAACAGCACACGGCATGTCTCATTGATACTTGTATGAATTTATGAAAAAAAAAATAATTTAAAATACATAATCATTAATCAATTTTTCATAATGTATGGTTCGCTTGACCACTGATTGGTTGATCATATGAAAACTCGATAACATAGGGTTCGTTTGGAATTCATCGAGAAAAATCTCTCTTGAATTTTAAAATTTTCGCAACACAACATGTAGAATATTTTCTCGCTATCCTTGATTAACCATAAATTTTCGTTACAAAACATTGACTTTTGCACAAAAGTGTCAAAAAAAGCAGCAATAACAAACTTAAGCCATGAAATTGATAAACCGGATTCTGTTTTTAATAACAATTGCTTTTTTTGAAAAATACATTATGCGCTACAATTAGATCTAAAAGCAACTATTAAATAATCTGTGTTGTTTTATTTTATAATTATTGGCTTTTTCAATTTAAAATTGAGCCACGAATTAAATCTTTAAAAGAAAATCGAGAACCACTCAGCAGTTTGGCTAAAACAAAATATAAAATGCTGCTACATGCTGCTACGAGGCAAGTTCCAGAATTTTAATATCGTAAAAAAAATTATTAAAGAAGGAACTCTCTCAGGAAAATTTACCTGACGATGCCAGTCGAATTTTTGGCGAAATATTGAAAAAATATAATTAAAAAGCATTTTTTGTAAATTAAAAAGACCTGCTGCTGGAATAAACATACGACACTACACACATATTGATATAAATTGAAATCAAGTCCAGCAATCTATTTAGAAATTTCAGATGTATTTCGAATCTTTTTCTTAATACACTTTCTTAACATGTTGGTCGTCTTTATAGCTTATCTGGCAAATTTAACACTCTTCCACGGAGGGAGCAGAAGAAAATTTAAATGAAAATTAATTCTCAAAAAATATCTCCTTATTTTTATATAAATACTTGTATTAAATACTGATACATATTTTTTTTTTAATAGAAACTGCCAAGTCCTTTTGGTTCCAATTGAACACATAACATCACGTATAATAGTTCAGTACGCTACCTATTGGCCAAAAATTCATGCATCTAACTTTTAATCAAAAGGAAGCTAATTTTTGCGAGGTGATCTAGTATAAAAATATATATGTATATGTCTCCTTGGAGACATAACACTCTCCGTGGGAGAGAGTTAAATTTTCCAGATGAACTATAAAGACGACCAACATGTTAAACGGCAGGGTATTAAAAAAAATTCGAAATAAATCTGAAATTTCTAAATAGATTGTTGGACTTGATTTGAATTTATATAAATATGTGTGTAGTGTCCGCAAATTGTGAATAAAATACGAAAAATAGTTTTAATTATTCAAATATATTTTCTCCGCAAGGAACAGTACCCTAACACCAGCGTTTCAATCGGTCATTTTCCCCTTTATCTCATTTGTTTTCA
This sequence comes from Germaria angustata, assembly GCA_963681545.1. NCBI lineage: Eukaryota > Metazoa > Arthropoda > Insecta > Diptera > Tachinidae > Germaria > Germaria angustata. The sequence goes on along the minus strand of OY813002.1, from coordinate 50,774,060 downwards.
TTGCTTCTAAGATCTGCAAAATAGTATCCTCTTGCTTTATTTTTATGTGTCTCCCCATCCACAAAATTTGTCTTCTTGTGACGAATAACATCACAAACACGGCTTATGTCTGCGAGATCACACGCTTTATGAACTGTAATGCTTGTCGTATGGAGTTCATAATCAAACACAAATGTGTCTTGATTTTAGCACCGACCAAAAAGATATTATATAAGTTCAATGTGTATATGGAGGCCCTGTGAATTTGCTTGTTGTTTCTGGTACGATGCTGATAAAGATCTGGATCGACTTTGATTTAGTTCTGCCTTCTGGGAACTGCACCCTAAATCAATTCATAGCCGAACTATGGTATTTGTGGATTTTTTAAATCAATTTCAAGAATGGATTCGTCCAGTGATAAATTTTTAAATTATCTATTATTTAGCCTGATCAAGAGAAATAAAAACGCATTTCATGAAATGCAGTTAGAAATAGAAATAATAGAAATACTTAGAAATAGGACATCCTTGAACTGCACTACTTTGATGGATGTGTCTTATCCTTACAAAACATGTCCACCCAAAAGCTTTATTTGAACCCAAAAGCTTTCCTGTTTTTATCTTAAATCAAACCTGCCATTCTTGAACTAATTTTAATCTTGAATAAGATTTAATTTAGTTCTTTTAGAATTTTTATTTTCATACTTCATATTTTGATTCTCCCTTTTGTTCATTTGTTTTAATTTTCTTCACTTGAATCCAGAAATGTCGAATCGTGGCAAAAACTAATGCATTTACAGCATACAGTCAATAAAATGATTTTGCAACTTTTCGTGCTGGATTAAAGAATACCAAATGAATGAATGAAAATAAGATATATTCGTTTTGAGTTTTTACATTTTTAAATAATAAAAAAGCTTTCATCACCCAGATTATACATTTGATTTCGCTTATTCCATGTGGCTTGAAGTTTGAACTGGAATCTATGGTTTATGGTTATTTTGAAAATCTCGTAATATTAAAAGAAAAATTGAGATATTGAATATTAGAACACTCTATTTTCCTTATCAGTTCGAATACTTCTGGAGCCGTCCTCGTACTTATAAAAGTAATTACTGATCGTGAAAAAACTATGGTAAGTTTCCATACATGTTGCAAATACATAAATCGGCTGTTTTAGAAATCGAAAATTAAAAAAAGTGCTTTTTGCCCTCCCTTGAACTGAAACATGTTGCACAATTACATAAATAAATGAATTTTGTTGTTTTTCTTCTTTTATGAAAATTATTTTATTTTGCTGTATTTCTAGAAAATAAACATTAAAACGTTCGAATATGGTGTTATATGATCGTCAGCCAGGCGTCAATATTCATTAGTTTTAGCCAGTGGTGGTCATGGTCAATTAAATTATTTTAAAATTCGTTGATTTATTTTCAAAAGATAAAAGAAAATTACAATTTTGCCAAAAAAAAATTGTTTTCTACATACCAAAACAGCTTAATGTTTTTTTTTTTTTTTTTTTTGGTAGAAAATATTTGATGGATTTCCATAGTATTAAATTTGAAAAGATATTTGAGTGTAAACAACGTGTAATCGCTAATAAATATTTTAGTATTTCAGTTAAATTTTTTTAGTTAAATTTAAAAGATTCCTTTTTTTAATTTTAGCATGAACTATTTTTTAATCGGCACAGTACTGTTGGTGTGTCTGGGAAGCTGTTTAACAGCCGATATACTGATGGTGACGATGGGTGGCACAAAATCGCATAAAATTCCCTTTTGGGAATTGGCTAAAGGGTTAATACACAGGTGAGTTAAACATATATTTTTAGACTTTAAAAATAACTAATATAACTTAAAAATGTTAATTGATTTGTTGTTTCACAATTGAAGAATCAAGAAGCGAAATGTTTCTTGTATTTTTTAACAATAATACCAAAGTGCGTTATTTAACTTTCTATATTTTATTCTTCCTTAACGCTTGTCATTTTGAGGACTTTTAAGGTTTGCTTTTGTTTATATTTATCGTAATTTTCCTGTGGGCTTAGCTGTGTACGAGTATAAGTATACTTGCATTTCAATGGCGGCAACCAAATCATCAGTACGCTTTAGCCAAATCAAGTTTGCAATGCATTCAAACTCTTATACTTATACATAAACCCACAAATATTATATGAGAATTATGTTGAATTCCCAATTTGCTTGAATTTTTTTACATAGAGAATTAATACTTAATATTGAAAATTCATTATTTGGGATATTCTCCCCAACTAATCGTTAGAAACAATTAGAGCTATTGCAAAATGCATACGAAAATCAAAAGTTTGCTGTGGCTTTAGCTCTTCATATGCCGACATTTCATTGGTTGCTAAAACCAAATCGTCAGTGAAGTTTAAGCAGTTTGAAAACATTCAACTTCGGATGTTTATGCCACATAAATCAAATACAATATGAGAATTTCAATATTGCATATGAATTACAACAAATACATAATCATAGTAGGTTTAGAATGTTTCTATACAAACCAACACAACAAACAATTTACTCAACGTGAGTAAACCTACTATGATTATGTATTTGTTGTAATTCATATGCAATATTGAAATTCTCATATTGTATTTGATTTATGTGGCATAAACATCCGAGGTTGAATGTTTTCAAACTGCTTAAACTTCACTGACGATTTGGTTTTAGCAACCAATGAAATGTCGGCATATGAAGAGCTAAAGCCACAACAAACTTTTGATTTTTCTATGCATAGAGAATTAATCTTAATGCTCTTCTGAATTTTGTTTACGTGGAACATAAATAAAAATTAATTCATTTTGATAACTGGTCTACTAAATTATAACAACAAAATCCAAAATCCAAAATGTACCAAATGTACATAAAAGAAATTTATTTCATTTAAATACGTTAACAAATTTTTTCACTTCACTATATACGACATCGAAAATTTGGAGAGGGATATTTGAATTAATTACCTTGTTTTATTTGACCTATTCGTTTAAACTTTAGGTTATAATTATAACATCTGTTACAACATTTGTTTTTTTTGACGATTCTAAGTCAAGGTTAGCGAAATATTGAAAATAAAACTAGTATTTGTTTTAAAAAAATGACCTAAAGCTTAAAGAAAAATTACAAAAATGACATTTGAATTGTTTCGAATTGTCTTAGAAAATAGACACAATTTTTTATATGTAAATGTTAAAGATAACATTGAACTAGGGAACTATAAGTAGACAATATTAGTTTATACGTGTTATTTCATAGTAATTAAGTTTTCAATATCAATGTAACAATGAATAATTTCGGAGTGAATCATTTAAAAATGCATTCCAACTGTTGGATTGAGTGTACCTCCATAAAATATTTGATAAAATTTGATTAAAACAAAATTATCCTGAACAAAAGGCAATAAACTTGAATGTAAACGATCAGAAAAAATAAACATAAATATGTAAAATATGTATATATAAACAAATATACATATAGACAACGAAAAAATTGAACAACAGCCTGAAAAATTGGAATAATAGACCGTCATAATTTGTTAATGGAAGTTATTGTACTATTAGTGACTATTATCATATTCATAATGAAAATAAATTGGACATATATGAAAATTTATTTCAATATTTTTCACTTTTCTGTTAATAGTTAATATTATTAATACGAGTAGATTTCGACAAAATTCACTTGTTTTTTGTTTGTTGTATTAATGAATCTTTAATGAGTGCAATTAAATGTTTAATTATATTTTAATACGACCTGTGCACACTTATAATTTTAATTTTATTATTTACAGGGGCCACAATATCACCTTTCTAAACGGCTTTCCCTCCGATTTCCACATCAATGGCTTACATGAAGTCACACCAGCCGGGCTAGTGGAATATATACAAAATTATACAAACTGGGATCTACTGGGGGCACGAATGTCAGGTGAAATGCCAATTTCTATATGGGACGGTGTCCGTTATGCTTTCGAGGTGAGTTATGAATTTATAAATTTTCAGTGTTCTTCGTTGAATGAAGACTATTTCTTTTTAAATTTTCACTAATTTTTCTTTGGTCATTTGCTGACTTGTTCATTTTACAATCACTAATAATTTTTCAAAACAGTTTTTTTGTAATTTTAAATTGTGCAAAGTGATTGATTAGTTTTTAGGAAAGAAAAAATCTAAATATTTTGCTGGTATTACTTAAAAATGTTAAAGTAATTTGCCAGTTGCATTTTTAATTTAAAAATTTATGGAATCTCTAATAAATTAGTACTTTATCTTAACATTTTTGTTATTGGTTAGAGGGTTAACTTCAGTCCAAATGTAATTAAAAACATCTTGTTCATTTATATTTTTAATTTGTGCACGCAACATTTTATCTGTTTTTTTTTCTTAAAATTTCTCCGTCCGTTTCTCTTCTTAAAATCTAACCAGTCTACTCACAAGTTATTGTATAAGTTGTAAGTCTATGGATGTAACAGTTTTGTTGATATTTGTCATATAAATATTTGCTATATCACTTTTGAATATTTCTCCTACTATTTCAAACGTGAAACTAAAACTAACTACAATAATAATAATGTTAACATATGTATTTTTCATTCATGGTTACTAAAGTACATACGAACAATGCAACCATTGTAAAATTGCAAAAAGTGATAGAAAAAAGAACAAAAAATATATATGTACTAAAAAAAATTTTTTTATGAAAAATGGCGAAAAGTACTCAATGCGTTTCTCAATTAATATTGAAATTTATCGTGATTGTATCCAAGAAACATTTGAATAATTAACTTTTGAAATTTGTTCGTTCTGGCTTTAACTCTTCATATGCCGACATTTCAATGGTCTCTAAACCAAAACGTCAGTGAACTTTAAGCGGTTTGAAAACATCGAACACATTTTTCTAGGTGGAATTATTTTCACACATAAAACTTTTAACATTATTATATTTTATTATCGTTATTTTTATTTTTCAATTGAATTTTACTTTTTTTCTTCTTTTTTTTAATTTGAAAGTGAAGGTGTTCACAATTTCCGTAGTTGTATTTTCTACAACTTATCGTCTACAATATGTTGTAGATTGTTCATTATAAACATATTTGTTTAAACAAAAATATTAAAATTAAGAAATAAATAACTCAAAAGCTATACCAATGTATTAAGTGATGGTGAAGCCAAATTTTAAACTCCAAATAATTTTTTTTTAATTTTCCTAAAAACTTTTACCGTGGGACTCTGCACGAATTCGACCTTTAATGTAAATTAAGGGCCTTGAACAGTATAAAGGAAAATTCTCTTGTAAACATGAACAGCTAAAGCCACAACAAACTAATTTGAAATGTTTAATAATTTTTTTTGGGTACATTAGCGATAAATTTTAATGTTAAGTATTAAAAAGAAAATACTTTATTAAAAAACGTAAATATAAATCAACTATTTATTATTTATTATTAATTTGCAAATATATAAAAATATGAAGAAAAAAGTTTTCTTTTATGCGAGGAACAGTGGTCCATTTTGCAAAATAATTACCAAATCTATTAGAATTAAATATTAGACATATCTGACTTCTTTTAATTCCCAATTTGTGTAATTTTGAAGAAAATAAGAATAAAAGGAATTGTATGTGAAATGTTTAAGTTTAATAGCTTTTAATTTCGTATTGAAAGAATCTCTATTCTAAAAATATTCACAAATAAAATAAAGTAAATTTTTTATTTTAAAGACCTAATTTATCATTGTATATATACTAATAAAAAAAATTACAAAACAGTACAAAAATTATAATATAATGCTTTTAAAAGAAAAGACTCATTTATTGAATTTCCTGCAAACCGTTTGATGCAGACAAACCAGAAAATTCAACGAAATATAAAAAAGTTGATACAACAAGTTGCACGTAATATTTTTTCACCTTTTAAAAATGCATTTCAGCTCAAACATACTTGCATGGTTCAAGGCTGTTCAATAATTATTATTCATTTTTGTTTTAATTTTTATTTCTTTTCAGTCATGCGATGCCATGTTGGAAGATGCTGAGACACAGGCATTACTAAATCGCAATTTCGCTTTAGCCATACTGGATGGTGCATTTCCGGAATGTGCACTGGCTATGGTGTATCAATATAAAATACCTTTCATGTACATGAACACGGTGGGCTTTTACACTGGAAGTCTATCAATGTCAGGCAATCCGGGTTCTTATGCGGTAACGCCGAATTTCTACACAGGCTTTACAGACAACATGAATCTGCTCGAGAGAGCCATGAATACGGGTGTTCAAATATTCTCAGATATAATGCACAGGGTTTGTTAAGAAACAGGTATTTTAAAATGAAATATTAATTTAAAAAAATCTGTCTTTAAAGTTTGTTGTGGCTTTTGTGCATCGCGTTATAAAAGAGCGTTTTGGATCTCACATTCCTCATCCGTATGAAATTGCCAAAAATGTCAGTTTTATTTTACAAAATGGTCACGCCGTTGTCTCTTACCCCCGTGCCTTAAATCCCAATGTGGCCGAAATAGCTTGCATACATTGCAAGCCAGCAAAACCACTGCCTAAAGACCTGGAAGATTTCATAACCTCCTCCGGTGAATCGGGTTTTATTTATGTCTCAATGGGTTCCTCGGTGAAAGCTGCCAACATGCCTCCCACTTTAAAACGTCTACTCGTGCAAACTTTTGCCCGTTTGCCTTATCATGTTTTGTGGAAATATGAAGGAAATGCTGTTGATATTGAAGGCCTTGCTGGGAATGTGAAATTAAGTCGTTGGCTACCACAGCAAGATATTTTGGGTCATCCAAAATTGAGAGCTTTTATCACCCATGGCGGGTTGTTGAGCATGTATGAAACCGTATTCCATGGAGTTCCGGTCGTAACCATGCCAGTATTTTGTGATCATGATGTCAATTCCGCAAAAGCTGAAGTCGATGGTTACGCCATTAAGCTGGACTTGAAAAGTTTGTCAGCCACCCAGTTGTACAAGTCGATAATGAAAGTGATACACGATCCACAATATAGAAATGCAGCGAGGTCAGTAGAAATTCAGTTCATAGCAACAATTTCTCATGAAAACATTTTCAATATAGTAACTAAAAATTAAACGATTACTTTTTTACAAAATTCTTAGCTTCAATTAAACAATTAACAATTTATGCTTCAGTTTTCTTTGGAAAATAATCCTCATCTTAATTTTCTGAAAAAGTTATCATTTATCAATATAAAAATTGCTTGTAAGAAAGATTTTTCGTTTTTTTATAATTCAAATTATTTATGTATAACAGGTGGCGCAATAGTGTTGTTGTAATTTGAACTGGCTCAATATAACCATGTGCCCTGTTTTCATAAAAAGTTTATTTGAAAGTGTAAAATTGATGGCATTCATTGGAAAAAACTATATCACCCAAATGGCCACCTCCCGAGTCGATGCTTAATTGCGTTTGTCTTACGGCATTTTTAATTGTTGCCTGCAAAACATCTCCAAATTGGAAATTTGTTCAATCTTGGGTTTCAAGACTTGAAAAGTTCGTCGTTTATTGTAGTAAACGCTAGATTTAAAAAAACTCCAAACACGCGATTTGTACGGCCAGTTCAAATTCCCCAAAACGGTAGATCACTCGACCGGGAAATCGGTTTCAAAATCTCCATCGTTTGCCACAGGTGCTTGACCGGTTACTTCATCCTGTTGACTTCGACAATGATCGAGACCCAATGCAGCAACTTGCGGCAAAAAAAATTCGTTTAGCATCTGCCTGTAACGCACATCTACCCCCCGGGGGGCACGGATTATACATCTTGTCTTGGTGGCGTGGTGTTATGCTTCCTGGGGTATAGGGTTATCAGGTTTCCGGACCTAGGCCTTTTTGCTGATAACCCCTAAAAACTTGTATATTGCTACCCTGAATTATCAGGGCAACGGGAGGTCATGCAAGTAAATTAAAGGTAAAAGTGGATTCGCTCGCTCGTGTAACATAGTCTTTCCAGACCTTGACCTTTGGCTAGTTACCCGTAGAACTTAATATGTTACTACCCATTCCCTGAAACCAGGGCAACGGGCGTGCATATAAGTAATTAAGGAAGTAGCTTTGCCTATGCTTGTCTGGGTAGAGGTGCTACCGATACCTCAGGTTTGCAGAGACCTAAAATCGGAGGTGTTTTTAATACAAGGCCGACCAGAGATCCCATCTGGTACTACGGGAACCAGTAGCCCCTAGGACTTGTCGTAGACTGGTTATTTGTGAGGCCCCTTCGGGAATCACGTGGTGGCTGTGGCTAAAACCCAAAGATACGCGGGAAGAGTTATGGGTCAGGTGAGTGTGTCTACAATATGGTGATAGTGGTCCTGTTGTAGATGCTCTCTTCAGCCCATATATCTCTAGGTGCTGTTGCTATTCGACAGAGCTGCTCTAATGGTTGCGGGCTGTTGGGGTGGCTAGGAGGTTAGATAGCTCCAGCACTTTAGCAAGGTGTCTGTACATGGTTCTGCAGCCTGTACAGAATTTGCTACCATGTCGTCCCTATTGGGGGCGCATGTTGGACCGCACCCTGTATGTGCCCCTGAAGGGGACGACGGGGACGGTGGTGAACGGCTTTATTCACCCAGTGCGAAGAGCACCGTCAGGTTAGGCCTTCGGGCAGGTACTGACGTGAATCTTTGGCATATTTGTAACGCACATCATTTACGGCAACGGTGGTGCCCTCATCTTTATCAAAAAAATAGGGGCCAATCTGCAAATGTCGCATCAGTCACTTTGAAGGGATGCAATGGCTTTTCATGCATTGCAACTGGATTCTCTGTGCTTCAGAAATGCAAATTTTGTTTGTGAACATAACTACTTAAGTGTAGAGCATGGAAGACGACGACAAGGAAAATGACCACGAATTTAATGCTGCGTTAAAACAACAAACTGAAAATTTGTCAAATATGCAGTAACAATAATTCCATGCTCCATGTACATCATAAATATCAAAGCGCCAACTGCAAAAATTGAAGTCAATTCAAATTATGACATTACTTTGCGCCACCTTTAATTAATCGAATTTGTTAACAATTCGAGTTTCATAATTTTCCATAAAACTAAACCGACGAATTAAATTTTCCCCAGTGACATAAATAAGCATTCCAAAAATTTAAATTTACATCTAAATTGGTTTCTTTTAACATAAATATTATACAGAATCATTACCACATATTTTTTTAATTTAAATATTTCGTTATTAATAAATACGTTTGATTTTCTATTAAAAATTTTTGCATTAATTTACCGATTAATTTAATTTCTTACAAATATTTTATTGACAATTAAAATTTTAAAAACTTTTAAACAATTTTCCAATATTTAAATAGATAATAGGATCTTAGGTCCGATATACTAAATTAATTTCTTATAAATATCTTTCGCTGGCATGAATAATACGACGCCTTCAGACACGTATGCATTTCATCTGCCGATTTGTCTTAATGTTATGAATAAGAAGTCGTAAAATTTTTGAAACTTATCTTTTTATCTCTTTATTGGAGATAAAATGTATTCTATTCACTAGAGGACTATCTGGATTCCAAATTTCATTTACACTCGTTCAGCCACTTATGCGTGATTAAGTAGCAAACATTCATATATACATTTTTATTTAGAATATTGGTCAAGGAAAAGGTATTCTTGAAAATATAAACTCTTTAAAATTTCAGCCATTAACAATGTAGAATTTTTACATCCATATGTTGTCAAGACAACTTTGAAAAAAAATTTAATTTTCATTGTTTCTTAAACACTATTTCAGATTTCGTCAACGTTTATTATTGGATCAACGTACAACACCTTTGGAAACATCAATATATTGGACAGAATATGTTTTACGTCACAAAGGAGCTTATCATCTGCAATCTCCTGCGCGTAATATGAGGTAATTTTTGTACTAAATAAATCGATTACTAATAATTACATATTAATAAAAATAAATTATTGAAATAATTTTAAATTGTTGCCTGCATTTCAATGGCGCTAACCAAATCATCAGTACACCTTAACCATCATGTTTGTGAAGCGTTAAAAATCCAAAAATGCTTGTGCAAAAATTCACAAATACAATATGAGAATTTCAAGAACTCAATCGTATTTGTCTGCTTATGAATTACAAAAATATACGAATAGTAGTCTTAGAAAACGTTTACACAAACAACACAACACACAATTTATATTATTTTTGTGTATTTTCTACTTTTCTTACCTCTTTATACACCTTTACTAATGGCGACTTCGGGTGACAGTGAATGTTTCTATAAAGCGAAACTAAATATAACATTTTCATCTAATAATATTTATCAAGATATTCTAGTACCAACTTAAGCAAATACAACAAATTTTAACAATTCGTTGGGAGAATGTCTTAAATATTGTGGGATAAAAATGGATTATGTACACATGTAGTGGAGTTCGGTTATAACGAACAGATCAATTTAGTTCGTTATAGATGAAGTTCGAACACTGAAATAGATCAAATTTTGTTTATATGTTTTCGATACTTTTTTATTTTATATTATTTTATGAATTCATCAAATACTGGCAAATAATTTCATTAATGTTTTAAAAAATTAGTAAAAACATTTTGCAACTTTTTTCGTTCGTTATAAGCGTAAAGATTTCAAAGCTCTTATGAATTCGCTATTTAAAAATAGTTCGTTATAAGCACCAGTTCATTGTAACCGAAGTTCGTGAGAACCGTATCAATTTTTATGAAATATTTGTGCAAAAGTATTGGATCTAGAGAAGTGTTTTGTCATAATAGCACACGATAATTCGTTATAAGCGCTGTACATTATAGCCAAACTTCACTGTATATACTTACATGTTTCTTAATTAAAGAAAAACGTTCCATTACTAAAGGCATTTAATAGCGATTGCTTATATATTTTTAGTTGGCTGCAATACTATTTGATTGATGTTGCAGCTCTGTACGTTGCCGCCATGTATCTCTTTTATTTCCTAACTCGTCGAGTTTTAGGCCGCTGTGATGTGATACGCACCCTACACACTCCCACAAAAGCTAAAAAGATGTAAATACCCAGTGAACCTGCTGTCACAATTTACTAGTTAATTTCTTTAGCTTAATGTAGCTTTAGAAAAATATTTTTTTTAAAAATAGTTTACACTTAATTATAGTTTCGTTTAGTTTAAATCGGTGATATTGTTGGCTTAAATTCTTTGTATGTATATCTTATTATTATGTGCGTGTTTGCTAAGAAAAAACCTATATAATTATAAGTTATTTTAATAATTATCTGTGTGTTTTTCATTTCTCAAATATGTGTTTTAATTATAAGTGAAATGTGCTCGTAATTGTGTAAATATGTATGTTATTTTGTTTTAATAGTTTCTAAGAAAAGAAGAAAGATTTTTAACAAAATTTTATTTTAATAACTAAACCAAAGTAAATTATTTTGTTCACAAAAATATAAAAAGAAACCACATACTAATAAATGTTAATACGTGTAAAGTTATAAGGAGGTGACTTTTTAAATTACGAACTACAACATGCAGCCATTGGCTTTGGGTGGACAAACTTCCCTTTCTCTTGGTGTGGGTGCCGAAAGAGGGGGAAAGGATATTTTCCCTCGAAAAGAGTACAAATGGTATTTCTTTGTATTATAAGGGCTAAACATTGAATTTATTGTTCCTTAACAGACGTTATAATGAAAATTATATAAGCTGAAACACAATAAAAAATCTCTTTGTTAAATAGAAAATGTATTTATCATCATTATTTTCTGTTAAAGATTGTTCCGTGAATTAGTTCAATATAGAAAATTGATATTTCATTATTGATATTTTACTTATCATCAGTACTTTCCGCCAAAGATTGTTCGCTGAATTAATTCAATATATGTTTCTCTTCTTTAGAAAATATTTTGGGCAAACTTATTTGGCAGAAGACCCCAATAATTTTAATAAATTCTTAAAATATTTTTAGTTATTTATTATCACAATTTATTTATTATTACGAATTGTTTTTTTTTTATTTATTTGTTGATACAATCTATTTATTTATTTTTAGAGTTTTTTGATGGAAAATTTTTGGATTTTCCCTATATTCCATTCACTCTATTCATTTTTCGATAAATTAATTCGTTGTAGAAAAATTATAAATTACTTTAAATCAAACAAATTCACTATCTTTTTTGTGCTGAGCAATAACATTTTTTTTAATTTTGAACATATTTTTATAGTTTCATTTCTAGTGAAGCAGACCACCCCTTTGTTGGGAATTGAACACGCAGTATCCAGATTTATATATTAATACGCTAGACAGAACCATACCATTCCTTTCTATAACAAAAAAGAATTACTTGTCTGCCTGATTTTATTTAATAAAGGAAAATTCCGATTCAAGTGGTAACGATAACTTTATCATAATTTTATGGATCTATTATGGATATTACGGAAAGCAGCCGACAACTGAGAGTTATAAACTCAATTTTTGTTTTGCCCCACTGTGATTCGGCTACCATTCATAATCGAGCGCTAAATTTATAATTAAAAATGTATTATAATTTTTACAGAAACATCTCAAGTACTTAAATCATCGATGACTTCTCTTTTTAGAAAATCTGTTGGAAATTTAAAACAATTATCGCATTTCAAAAATTTTGCTTCAATATTAATATTGTTCCAAATTTTAATTTATTAATGTTATTTTCATTATGACCCAACGATAAATATAGACCGTGTTTAACAATGATTTAAAAAATTAGGACAGTAGTAACATTTTTAGATACAATCTTCTAGTGCAACTATAAAGAAATATAAAGAGATTCTGAAGTTTACATTGCCATTTCCATTGTTTCTCTCTATTAATATTTTTTTTCATTCGCATTATCATTATTCGAAAGCTGTACAACATGATTCTTACGGCCAAAGAAGAATAAGCCTGCAAGTGTGGCGCCACACAGGCCAACAACAATAAGGCTCCACATTAAAATCATGACAATTTTTTTCGTCCTGCATTAAAATAAGGAATTTAAACAAGGTGAGTAATTATAAATAAATAGTGAACATACGTGAATACATTTGCTTTAATAATATCGGTAAAACTTTTGTCTAAGTCAGCAGATTCTTCAACCCAAAAGAGAGGCATTACTAAAGGCTTTAATTTGGACATGACAGGCAAGTCAGCAATAGGTTCCACATCCAAATTAAATTGCAAGCGCTTAGCTGCAGACATGGGAGTACCGGAAGTCTTAAAGAACAATCAATTCAAATAAGAAAAAATTTAATATCCACCAATTTAAAGTCATATAAACTTACAATTTCAAAATCTATAAAGATGCCATGATTTTTTACATCCGGCTGTAAGCCCTCAACATCTTGCAATAACTTTGGATCACCGTTTAAAAAATGAGGCATGGAGACGATCATAGGAGCTTCGTTACACAGCGATAAGTCCATGGTACCTTTGGCGGGACAATTATTAGGATAGTCCTTGCAGAAGCATTGATTTTCAGGTTCGTTCTTCATCAAGCAAAAACAAATTTTATAGTTTAAATTAAAATTAAACATTTTTTTAAATTTTGCGTACTTTATAACTTTGTTTATTTTTTCAGGTTAAAGTCTTTCTATTAATATTTGTATACGAGTATCAATATTTTGAGTACCAACTTCAGAATATTTGTTTATTGTGTACAAATTATGTTTTCAAATATTTTTTTTTCAAAACTCATATACAGTAAACGAATGTCCTGAAGATGGTATCCGAAGAGTATAAAAATAAAAATTAAAAGAAAGCCCTTAAGCGTAAATAATTAATAAAGTTATAAAATAAAATAACAAATTGGAATATATATTGCTTACTTTAATATCACCGAAATCCATAGTGTACCTTAAAGCTGGTACACCATTATATTTAACTTTCTTTTGAAACCGTGGTCCTAATGACCTACAAAGATCGGCCGAAAAAGCCCACAAGCCATCACTAGGTTTCATTAAAGGAGCAAAAATTGTAGAGTCAGTTCCTCGTAGTTTATTACATTTTTCCCCTGGCCAAACGTTGAGTTCATCTACCCCTTCAAACTGCAATACTTGACCCAACATGAGATTGTTTTTGATGCCACGCGAAACCTTAAATCGGCCAGCATCACTGTGATTATTCTGAATGAAAAACGAACAAACAAATGAAGTGGCTTGAAAAAGTTTCATCAAAAATAAAATCTTTTGAAAGGGTTCTCTTGCTTTAATATTGTGAAAACCGAAAAGTTTTTATTGTATACATACGGTTTTATTATATTAATTTAATTTCTCGGGATGTGAAAATTAATTAATTCAAAGTTCAGCAGAATTCTTAATGCCGAAGTACAATTTTGTGACTGGCGAAAAGTACTACTAATTATAATATATAATTTTCAACGGCCTAATAGTAAGAGAAGTTATATCTTTAATTCACGTATGAAATTAAAAATTACTTCATTATTTCATATTTTTATTGACAAACTTGTAACGTTTTCAAATCCATTAAAAAATATTAATTAGAAACTTCTTAGGGGTACCCAAATGTACACGACAACCTTTTCTATTATTTTTTTACTGTGTACCATAAAATTAAATTACCTTTCAATAAAATTAGATACAATTAGATTGTAGTGTACGTAGACACGTTGATTGTAGATGTTTGAGTCTAACTAATATTTTATGCGGCTCTATATCTTGCAACAAATTTCATTATGAAGAAAGAGTAATTTAAGGACATTTTTTATTTGAATATTTACTGGCTGTTTTTATATATTTCGTTCATTCGTTCGTTCGAGCATTTATATTGAGAATATAAATGATTTTTAGTTCTTTATTTACCACGTTTATACGCACGTCTTATTTGCAAATAGAACTATTTGCAAATAACTAATTCACTGTTTATACGGGAAATTGCATTGAGAACTTGTGTTATTATTAGTGATGCGATGTGACGAAAATATGATTGTTTGGTAAGTAAAACACAAAAAACGTTCATGAAGTGGCAACGTCTTACTTTTTATTTGCAAATAGTGTCGTTATTCACGACTTGCTAAGTGAGTTAATAAGTTACAATAAAAAAGTTATACGGCAACATTATTCTTTTTTATTTGCAAATAAGGCGTGCGTATAAACGTAGTAATTGTTGCATTCAATATACTCGCAAATATTCGAAGGAACGAAAGTGTGAGATTTATTTGAAATAAAAAAGTTATTTGAAATAAAAAATAAAATTTTGTTACTAATTTTAAATAAACTTTCATTTCATTGCAAGTGTAATCAATAAATAAGAATATTGTATAATTTCACATATACGAGTACGTATTTTGAACTTACCGCTGAAAATAAAGAGAATTTGAAAATTGTGTCATTGTACTTCACAGCCCCCTTCACACTTTCCGTATGAAAATTTAAACAAATGGCACTGGCAGCGAAATTAGTGCTGGAGCAATCCACATTGAAGCCTCTAAAGAAAATATCCATGAAAGGAGCTTGAATAAAAGCACTATTCGGCTTGAAAATATCCTGTATGCCTTCGATAATCATTTGTAGCATTGGAGCTTTATCACGTTTAATTGCAATAGCCATAATCTATCTTGTTGTTAAAAAAATAAAATTTTTAAGTCCTATTGTATTTAGTTATGATAACGAATTACACAACCTGTATTAAAGGATGTGGCATTATAATCAGTTCATCGCCACTTAAGCCCAAATCAGGTCTAAAAATAAATGTGTTCCGCATATTAAATTCCACTGCATCCTCTTCCTCTATATCGTTTAAGTCGTATTTGTCTTTCCATTCCCTGGAATTTTAATTTTCGTTAAAATCAATTTAATAGACAACTGATTGTCCCTTTAAATTAAATATTTTAAGTCATATTACTCAAATACAAACGGTCCCACTTCTTGCAGTTTCGGTGTACCACCATTTTCCACTTCTTGGTGATTGGTGACATTGAAAACGTTTATGGAAAATTTTATAAAAATTGGAAAACTTTCCCACATTTTACGTGTTTCCGAACCGGGTTTAAGATTTATTTGCTAAAATGCATATAAAAAATGTATTCAATTAAAAATTTTAGTCAATTGACTTTACTTTTCTAATCATTGTGTGCATTAATCCGGGAAATGTTACTCCAGTTATTATGCCCACAACCACCAAAGCACCACAGAAGATAATGACAGTTTTAAAAAAACTTCTTTTCATTTTTTAGTTTTTAGTTTATGAAAGCCGAAAGGATTGATAAAAACTAGTATTTTTAAAGAAATTTTTGCGTCTTATATGGGGAAAAGTAAATAGTTTTTAATATTTATTTTTACGAGGTATTTCACTTAATAATGAGGGTGATTAAAATTTCAAGAAAGAGGTGTTTCTATTGTATTTTTTATTTATTTTTTGGTTAATAAAGGATACGTTACAATAATAAAGGTTTCAAAGTGATAATAATAATTGATAATAATTACTGCTTATCAAATTTTTACATAATCATATACTCTTAAGAAGGACTATAGACTATTCCTTAAACCCTTATTGACCGAGCACTGAAAGCGTTCAAAATAAACATGTGTTTTTTACGTGTCAAATATCAATTATTGAGTCTTTCTAAGGCCAAATGCAAAGTTTAATACATGTTTTTGTTTTCCTTTTAACAGATACTGCAGTATGAGCTTCATTGTCGATGAAATATTTCCATCCCTTTAGTCCGAAGAAGTAGCTGCGGTTGGATTTTTTTCATTTCAATTGTTGGCGCGATCGAATACTGGGAATCGATTTAAATTCATTAGGTGGCCTCAATACATATACAAGTTCAACAACAACTCTAAATAATTGTAGTAGTGGAATTGGTGGAAAGAAACTCTTCTAAAGATCACAATAATGTCTCGTCAGTTGGGTAATTGAGTGTTAGAAACATTGATAACAATTCCAGAAAATTACACAAAACAAAATCATATTTAATAATTAAGCAGATATTAACTCAGACATCAAGCCTTTCTATCACGGCATTTGCGAGTATTTAATTTATTTAGTTTCTTATGTCTGTACTTTAATATTATAATACGTACGTATAATTTTTTTTGTTGCAATTATTCTCTCTTATTATAATTGTCGCGTCGACGTCACATCAAGTCGACAGTAAAAAAAGACAGCAGTTCTGAACTCGTTGTAGGCAATAATTAACTAATATTGATGGCCAAATGTAATTTTATAAGCCATAGTAGTAGTAATATCCTATCAATAATATTTAATAGTTCTCGATAACTATCCCACAATTGCCAATATATTGATGTCGACTTCGTGTGACGTCGACGTCGACAACCATAATAAGGGGGATTGATGTCGACTTGGTGTGACGTCGACGTCGACAATCATAATAAGGGCAGTTATTATAATCGATTATCATTGGTTTAGAAAAGTAATCATTCAAGGTTTAGAAAAATTATTCTGTGATTTATTTAAACAGCAATCATTACACTATATATGACTCTTCCAAATGATTCCTATAATTTAGTTTTATTTACGTTTAAGTTTTTATAAATCCATCTGATTTTGTATGTTTAATTGCCTAAAAACATGAAAAAATAAAAAATAATAATAAAGTAATTAATATATCTATATTTGTTGACCTTTTTTTATAACAATTTGGTTAATATATTAATCAAGCTTGATGTCTTATTTTGTGGTTAAACAATTTTATTTAAAACTGTCGATATTTCGACACTCATTGAGTATCATCTTCAGGACAATTTTGTTTTTTAATAATAAAATTAATAAACTAACATTTAAAAAAAATTAAAACAAAAATAATACTCAATGAGTATCGAAATATTGGTAGTTTTAAATAAAATTGTTTAACCACAAATAAGACCTCAAGCTTGATTAATATATTAACAAAATTAATATACGGAATTGATAGAATCAAAATAAAATTAAAAAGAAAACAAACCCAATATTTTAAAACATAAGTACATACACATAAACCACTAGTTTCAAACCGAACACCTCATACTTCTGACAAATTAACAAAAGAAAAATAAAGAAATGAAATTACAAAATATAATATAAAAGAATAAATATATATATATATATATATATATATATATATATATATATATATATATATATATATAGAATAAACAAATATATAAAAAAATATATTTCAACAAAAAAATTTAATAATGCTTAAACTAAAATATATTAATGTAATACTCATAAATTTTCTTACACAGATATTGGAAAAGTTGTGCAAAAATAACAACTAATTGTAGTTCTAAATTCATATGGTTATTTAAATAGATTTCAAAACAATTGAATCCTTGTGCTCTTCCTATTTATTAGACAAATTATTCAATTAATTATTTTGAGCAGCATACATCAAACTAAATAAAACAAACAAGCAGCAAAAACACTACAATAAGGAATTACATGTAGCACTGTGGAAATAACAAATTTAGTTCAATCAAAAATTCAAAGCATACTTTCAGGCGGTTAATTAAAAATATAAGAAATGCGCATGCAGGAAATTTCTCCTAGCCTGCTATTTCACAGAATTGTAAAAGCAACCAAAAAATTTCACCAAAGGCCAAGGTGACCGTTTCGCTTTCGTCGACGGAAAAATGTCTTCAAACAAATTCTATTTATTGATTTTAAACCGGAATCGACTATTGCAATTATTATTTTTGATTTATTTACATATGTTAGTATTGATTAGAGATTTTATTAATTTATTTAATAATTGTGGCAGGATATCTTATAGCATTTGTTTTAAAATATACACAGTTGACATAATATATACGAATATATGATATAATTACATTTGATAGACTCAATATAAAATTAAAACAGTTAAAACCTACATACTTATACATCACTAGTTTTAGGCCCAATTTCAATACCCCCTCATAATAATAATGTTTATAGTGAAATCTATTAATGTGGGCACCTATAATTTTTCTTGATAGATTTTTATAAAAAGACTTGAAAAAATAAAACCTAAATGTAGTTCTAAATTTGTAATGGTTATTGAAATACTTAAGTATACATATGTACTTACATATATATGTATTTAAAACAATTGATATACTCGTTGTTCTCTATTTATTTATTAAACAAATTCATCAATTGCACAGTACTTTTGAAAACATAATAATGTGAACATCGTGGGACTAACACATTTAGTTGAATCAGTAACTCAAAGCATACCTGGGCTTGCAGTAAATTTCTGATGGCCTGGTATTTCACAGAAATGTAAACCGTTTCGAAAATATTTCTTATTGCGCAAATTCTATTGATTTTAAACCAAAATCAATTAAAGCAATTATTTTTTGTTATATACATTTTAATATTGATTAGAAATTATATTGCTTTGTAGAAATTTTATTGCATTTTTTTATTGTATATTTTTATGAAAATCTTTAATAATTAATGGAGGATAGGATTTTTATAGATTTTGTCTTAAATCTGATGAAAGAAATTATATCATATACAAAATAAATTCCTTTCGTCGTCATAACAAAAATTAAATAAAACATTTACGGCTTTTTTTTCTTTCAAACAACGTTTTTTTTTTTGAGGGTTCAATTAGGATCCATTGCTTAGGATATTTTGTGATGTTAATGATATGTTAAGTATGAAAATTTAAGTTTTCCTAATTAAAGCCATATACATTCTTATGTACATACATATATTTTTAAGTTGAAAAGTTAAATTTTTTTTAAATCAGTAAATGAAGGGTTTGTTCGAAAATACATCGGTGCGCTGCATCTAATGCACATGTGTGATTCATTTGCGATGCAGATGCAACATATGACTCGTAGACACAATTTTTAACATGCTTCCAGTTTCGAACACACAAGATGTTTATGAAATGATGAATGGAAAGGACAAACTAATTTCATGTACATATTGCAAAAGTGTTGACGACAGTTTCTGGAAGCTTTGGAAATAGAAAAATACAAAGTCATTTGAAGTTTAAATGGCAAATGTGTAAATATGTAGTATGTATGTCACAATAAAACAAAATATTTTTTCAACACGTAATTCTGCTTAAAGTTTATTAAATGTGTTTGATTTGTACAATTTATTTTAAAGAAAAAACTTTTAAAAAATTAACTAAATAAATTTAAAACAACATTGAACACTTTCGGCCTTATTCACAATACCGGCCAAAGGTTTATGAAACCAATTTTATATGTATTCGTTTTCGTTTTTGACTAATATAAATAAATTTTTATAAAACTTTGACAAATTATTGTGAATAAGGCATTCATATAATTAATTTAAGAGTAGACATTTTTTGTACCAGAGCAATAAACTAAATAATTAATCAATTAAATGATAATTTATGTAATAAATACTCAAACATTTTTCTTTTCCCCTTTTTTATTATTTAAATACTCGTATATATTTTTTTTACTACCAAGACGAATCTAACAAGGTAAAATCGTCAAAGCGGATTATTTTAATTTGTAAATTCCGTATAAAAAAATATATGCAATATATGGATAGTTCGGAGAGAAATAGTTTACATTTTGTAATAATAGCCAGGCTGAATTTATATCATAATAAATGGCAAATTATCTTTTAATATAAAAATTAAGGTAGTATTTCATAATGAGTTTAACATTAATCACGATATAAATTCATTACGTGTAGAAGAAAGAAATTTTAAACAAAAGAATTTATTTCTAAAATTTGCTATTGAGAGAGAACTGAAAAGAAATAATAATTATGTTAATTTTAATTTTTTTTCCACGCGTGATAATGGAATTATTTTGCTGGATAGGTCTTGGTTGTTTTTTTCTACATATTAATGTATTTTTTTAATGATAAGTTCAGTCAATTTCTTTAAAAAAAATTTTAAATATTTCTATATATTAATCCAGCTCCAAATAATTAAATTCTTTAATTAAAGGTTGTGTCTGGGCTTGTAAATTTTCCATTACAGTACTCATTGCAATGACACTATGATCCGGCATAATGCCCACCGTGCTGGATGCTAAATTAGGAACTATTGTTGTGGTAGCTGTACCGCTAAGATGTTGCGTGCCAGTTGGAGTAGAACCGTAAACACTAAAATGAATTGTAAGAAAATTTATTAAATAATTACTGAAATAAAAGAAATATTTAATTATTTACCTAAGTGAATTGGTGGATCGGTATAATGGTGGCGGTGTATTTACACGTAGCGTACTGTAGGCTGCCTGTGGAGTTGTCGCGCTGGGATGAAACAATAAACTCATACCGGCACATTCATTTAATGATGTCAAGTAGGAAGGCGGTGGTGGCCGATGTTGAAACTCAGGATATAAATAGTTGCCACTCATTAGACGACTATTACAATAGGGACTATTACAATTTCTACACATTTCCATGTGACGATAACAGGGACATTCATCAACATCATCGGGTAAACTTAAACGCCATATCGCCCCAGATATTACCAGCAATGAAACACCAATGCCAATCATTAATAGCGCTGCACTCAGATACTGTGTCGAATGCTCGATTAGACCCGTTGAGCCCAAAACAATGCCACCCAACGTACAGGCCACACCACCCAACGCCAAAATGCCAATGACAAACGGTAAAGACGGACGAGAAAACCATTTGCGAAAACTCAAACGCAAAGGTGGTGTAATACCACCCCCCACTGGCACGGAGGCAGTATTTGTTGGGGTGGCATGTAAGTTTAGTGGATTTTCTATACCAGCCGTAGTTGTGGCACTATCGAATAAGGATCTAAAAAAAGCAAAGTAAAAAAATAATTAGTAAAGTATTTACTATACGAGTATGAAAACTAAGCAAAGTTCTAAAAATGTTTTTAAGCCAACTAAACTGGGTCAAATTTCTTTGCCTACTACTTGGAAATATACATAGATTACACTCATGTCCAACTATTTACGTCAATAATATTAATTGTATGTAAGATGTCATTCATTATCTTTGTATATTAATCATATAGTTTTGAATGAAATATATTTGGTGCTCAATGGCAGCTTTTAGCATTAAATCAAAAGTATAAATAATTTTGTATTGGATTTACCATTGATTTTTTTTTTTTTTGGTTTATTTTACATGCTGTAAACAATTACTTGCTTAAAGGGCCTTAAGAGAAAATGAGATTTTAGTTTTGCATTTTTGCATTTTCATGGATAATATAACCAGATATAGTTATACTAATATATTTTTTTCGGAATGTAAATATGTAGTTATAATTTTTATGAATTTATTAAATAGCAAATTAATTTCTTGGATATTTTACATTTGGTAAGAAATCAATATATGGTTGTTGCTGGCGTCAACTATTTTATGTCACATAATTCAAATAATATTACGTATCAAATATTTAATTGTTAAAGTTGAACATTTGATGCAAAAAGCAATTTCATACATACATGTTTTACTGCAAAAAATATATATTTTCTAAAGTAATACAATGTATATGATTTCTTTAATAAATACGTGTAACAATGTGCGTTGAAAGTTCTATTCTCAAAATATTTGTTTTTTTTTTCCAAGGTATAAGGTAGTTATCATAGTTTACATAATGTAAACAACAAAGGATTCACATACATAATAATTAGAGAAGTTCAAACTTTGTCACGAAATGATGTATAAAGTGGGGTGTATATATTTGTGTTCAAATTTTAAAATATAAAATATTTTTCATATTTTACACAATGTAAATTATACAAAATTAATATTGTTTTTTGGATAATTTTATATTTTATAGCTGAATAGTAGAATTTTATAAAAAATAAGTTATTTAACATTTCATAATAATTTTTACGTTCATTTTACACATATATTTTTTTAATTAAAACTTTAATATCTTGTATGCAATTTTTGTATATAAAGCCAGGCAAATAAATTTATATAATGTATTGTTGCAATATACAGTAGAGTAGCATGATTTTACAACTAAAACTTATTCTATACGAAATGTAAATATCATATTTAAATTATACGATGAAAAATAATAAATTAAGTAAATAAATAAAATGTAGAAAGTCCGAAACATAAATGTTCAATAAAAATTTTCCTGATTGTTGGAAAAGAAAAATATTTGAAGTCAAACTTTACTCATGTATATTACGAAGAACTAAAAGTGTAAGTTTATTTTTTATGTGGGTCGATTCACAATATTCAAATTCTTTTTTTTTTTAATGGTGGTCCCATTATGACCAATATGTGACAGAAGCAGTAGCAGCTGTACTTCCCGTGGAAAGTAATTTTTAATCATTGTATATTCTATAAAATGCTCATGACAAAATTTAAATATTTTATCGAAAAATTCAGAGTAGCTTGCATAAAGTTTATTATTTACACATTGTAAACAACAGGATATTTTAATCATTCCGTACAACTTTGCTTTAGGGCAATATTTATATGTATTTTTTTACCCAGAATTTTGTCATTTTGTAAGTCATTTAACTTATTTACAAGCTTTACAAGATGTTAGTAATTATTTACATACTCTACATGCCATTAATTATTTTCAGTTTCTTATTCAGCATTTAAAATACGAAACTATCATTCAAATTTGTTTTTAATTATTTTCTTTTTAATACGAAAATCACAGTTTTGCGAAAGATATATAAAGTTCTATATAAGTACTAAATATAAGTTTTTTTTTGCATATTTTACAATATCAAACAAAAACCGAAATTAATTACATAGTTACTTAAATAAAAACTTTATATTATGGATTTTTCGGTTAAAAGCGTATTTATGTTTTTCTAAAAAGTTTTTTGTTTAATATTCTAATTTCTTAAAATTGTAATTTTTATTTTTTCATTTTATATCGTTTCAAAAATATTACACAAATGAATCACTAGTTCACACATTTTCGACAATTTAAGTGACAATTTCATGGCAACAGGACCTTTCCAAAACCAAATGATTTCCAAACAAAATTGTTTATTTATGTAAGTATTTAGAAATATTACATTCTGTGTTTTGAAGTAAAACTAATCATTTACATTCTTACACTGTAAAAATATTTTCAGCTCTAGTAGTATTTGAGCAAAATATGTACAGTGTATTTATAACGAGTTGAATCAGAATAATTAACGTCAACTATGGAAAATAATATTTTAGAATAATTTTTAATGGCGTTTTCCCTTTCAAAGAGAAGAAAAGGGAAAGTCCCCTTTTCTGTGTTTTCTTATTAACTAAATGTAGGGAATAGATCTTTGCAGGTTTTTCTTTATTGGAAATACAGTGGAGTTCGGTTTGTCATACACATACAACGGTTTGTTCCTAAGCCGTTCAAATAATTATTTACTATAGAAAATAATTGAAAAGCGAGATTTGTAAAAACATATGCAACATGTTGCATGAACATGTCAAAAAGTAAGAAATATATGTACGTACATATGTAGTCGAACTCCGTTGTATAATTTAAAGCATTCAAAGTCTTCACATTTATTTTGCCATTTAATCAATTGACACTGAACATTTCCAAATATTATTTTTATTTTCTTGAAAATTTCAATAAATTACATTCTTTCCATTATGTAAATAATTCTTAAGCTGCTTTAAAAACATTTTAACATTTCTGTTTGTCTAATATGAGATTTATATTTTTTCTGTGTGTTATGTAATAATTTTCACCATTAGATTTGCAGGTAGCTGCTTTAAAAATCTGTTTAAATATTGAGACTAGTTTCGGTAAATTGCATTACAATTACGTCTTGAAATTATGAAAAAAATTAACATCCTTAACAGGTAGTCAACCCCTACGCACTCATACCCACACACACACACACACACACGAAATAAGAGCTGCAATCATGGTACCACTTTCAACACATTGATTAAGGATACATTTCTATATACATATGTAATTGTTTTTGTTGTAATATGCATGCTCGTACGTATGTACTCGTATGTATGTATGTATATTTTTCCTCAACTTTCTCAAGAGGTTAAAAGTAAAATGCAGAATGTTGGAAGGAATTCTTATTACAAAAAGTTGACTGCAGCATAGAAAAAATGTCTGTGTATTTGAATTTAGGGAAGTCTTCAGCAATGGAACAGTGACATGCAGCACCTGCTTTTGGTTCTGGTTTTGTTTATTTGTTGTTTCTCTTCTCTCAATATATTACTGGCATTTTTTTGGCTTTACAAATTCTAATACGTTTCTTTGTTTTGGGAGTGTTTGTTGTTTGAGTCATTGGTGGAATGTTTGGTTGGCTGGATGTCTGGCGTATGAAGGGATGTGTAGTTCTGATAATTTATCATAAAACAAATCGAGCAGATGCAATAGATTTTATCTGCATTTCTAAGATTTTAAAATGAAATGTAGAAATTGAAAAAGATGCAATTTTTTATGGTTTCGTTATGCTTTTTATTTGTGGGAGAGTGAACAAAAGAATATTGATGTGTGAGATTTGATAAAAGAAAATGAGTGCAGATTTCAAAGGGGAAACAGGTACAGTCTGTGTCATATAAATCATTTCAAATGGTCAATTTAAAAAGGATTTATACAAGGTTTTATAAAAAGAAATATACAACAGATGTTTGTCCATGAAAAGTGTTCATGACATTTAAAAATTATAATTTGATTCATAGAGAATACGAATACGTACAATGTAAATACATTTAAAAATATTAATAAGACATTACAACTCTATATATGTATGTATAAAGGTAATGTATAAAAGCAACAAATGGGAGGCAGCATAATACATTGCAAGTTAAAAACAATTATATTCTAAATTTTTAACACACTCGTACAACACAGTTTAATGTTAATTTATATTTCGCATTATTTTTTTAGAACATTGAAAATATTGGGAATATAACTTTGAAAATGTTTACTTTCTATGGGCGTGGTATTGCCCTATTTTTAAGTAAGCAAAGGGAAGAGCCTGGAATTGTTTATATAAGGAATCACTTGCTTTTTATGAGCAGAACATTGTTCTGTTTTCATTATCACGGAAACTTAATATATGCGTAAAATGTCAAAGGATCTCTTGTCTATGTCATCACTAAAATTTCGCTATAGATAACAATTGTTTCCTAGAGGCGTGCCACCACCAACTTTTTGAGTCATCATGATGTATTGACAAGGGAACTTAATACACATCCAAATTTTTATCTGTTAAATAGAAGCGGTTGGAAGAGAATATTTACTCTTTATAGACTTGGTGACACGAAAACTGCTTCAATTGATATTTAACATGTAGGAGCATGGCTTGACCCACTTTCCCAATCTGTTTTGCTCTCTGTACAAAGCTTCATATTGAAAAAGTAAAAAATTTCGACAAATATATGGCAGATTTCTGAAAGAATAAAATAAAATGATAACAAGGAATTGATAGCATTCCCTTATCAATCTTAGTGCTTTTGCAGGAAAACGGGCTGGTAGTATAATGAAGATTCCCACATGGAATCATTACATTTTGGAAAGATGTGATCTAGTATCGGGAGTACCCGCAGAAGCCCAGGAGAAAAACGCACAAAACAGAAAAATAAACACAAATACAAACAAAATTGGATACATAACGCTGACGAATTACAAAAAACTTTTCTGCCCAACCTACTTTTGGTCGGGCTTAAGAGTTTTATCCTTTACATATGTTAAGTAGTGGATTCCCTGAGAAAAGTTTTCGAGTTTAGGTAGCCTTCAGCCTTGCTTAAGAAATTGGGTATGCTCTTAAATGCAGTACTGCCCTGCAACAGTAAATTAAAATGTTCTCAATTACAACAGTGATGGTGTCCAAAAAGCTATAAATTAACTATTCTGATTAACATCTTTCTAGTCAGCGGCTTCAAACACCTCAGTAAGTAGTGTCATACGGATGGATGAGCGGGAGCAAAGTTACCGGGATAAAGTTACTGTTAACTATTAAAAGACGGAAGTCTTTAAGTTTTTAATTCATTTCTTATTGTTAACTAAAATGATTACATATGTATACAAATTCAAGTGTTCTGCTGAACCGTCAATCGTTAACTAATGCTGGAGTTAATGTCGACGTCGTCGACGACGTCAACTGTCAAAAAAAAGTTGAATCGTATGAAATTATATGAGAGCAGTTAATCTCAACGACGTAAGAAATTTGACGCCGAAAAAGTTCAATTGTTTCAACTTTTTCGGCGTTGAGAGGTGAAAGAGAGAGATAAGTATATGCGGGAGAGAAAGTCAAAATAGTGTTCTCTGTTCGTTTCGGCGTTAAGACGCCGTCAACGACGTCGACATTAACTCCAGCATAACTAGCAAAGTTCTGTCTTCGTACAATGTGAATGATACTCACTGTCCACACTTGCAATTTAGTTGCAGCAATTCTTGGTTGTTTTAGGAGAGAGAGGTAAGAAGCTAGGGGAGGGGTACAGAGTTTCGTGTTCTCTGCAATTCTGTTTTGCTTTGTTATCCTCACTATTCAACTTGATGTTTGGTGTTGTTGTATTTGATGTTTTACATACGTTTTTATACAAGAATTGCAATAGTAGATTTTTTCTAATGTGGACACTAAAGCAATTCTGCAGCAGAATTGCATGCAACAAAATTGCCAATGTAGACGGGGAGATAAATACAAAAGAAGGGACTTCACCAAATTAGACAATCGGAAGGGTTGCCAACATTAAGAAATAATAAAGTAAACAATGATAGGAATTTATATAAGGTGACACTAGTGCATATGTATATTAATATTTCAGTTATTTCAAACTTTTTAGATTCTATTTTCGTCTTTATTTTAAACTTTTTTGAGATTATTTTTGAAGTGGGTATGGGAGCTACCCTTAATTAATATCGAAAAGCGATAATCTCTAAAGCATGCCAACTTTGAGGACTCTCAGCATTATATTCAGCCAGATGTAACAAATTGAAGCAATGGTTTCTATGGAAGGTCTCACTTTTCTCGGCTGGATAGTAATCAACGCAAATTTTGAACACTCACTCTTATTATACAATACCATTAGGTATTACTTTTTATGGCCCCATCACCTATTGGTTATAATGGGACCACATGTGAATCATAAAAAAATTTTCATAATCAATCCACAAAGAAGCCAGTTAAAAATAGCCTGAAATGTAATAGAAACAATTGCCGATAACTTTGGATGAAAGAAAGAACATTTAACAAAAGTTGGTCAATATTCCACCTAAAGTCATTGACAAAAAGAATTTTAAGCGTTTTGTTATTTTTCAATTTTGAACAATTTTCTCTTGAGCTTTTGTTCGTTTAATCTTAACAGGCTTGCAGCATAATCTCTTCTCATATAAAGTAATAAAGTAAGATAACAATTAACTTGTTTTATTTTAAGAAAAAAATTTCAAAATTTTTTAATTATTTCTTGAACTGCAACGTCAATTTGTAATGGAACTGATGTTGCCGCATAAATGTCTTCTCAATGGGTCATGACACTAAAATAAAATTTTAATAAAAAATATATGTATAATTGGAACATGTATTTTAATTTTTCCGCCATTAAGCCCTTTGAATTTATAAGTGATTATTTTATTCCATCAAGTTTCAGTTTCTGTTCTCGCGTCGTTTTTATAACAAATCATCAGGCATTAATAAAAAGTGCCCACAGCTTTATTTTATAGTTTTGTCTAAAGCTTTTTAAATATATTTTCCAATAAATAATTTTCACACTTTGGGTTTTTTATTTCTTTGAGTTTTTTTTTTAAATTTTTAGAAATTTGTTTGATGACTTAATGAACATTTTTTTTATCATAGTTATTAATTTTATCTTTTTGTTAATAAAGCGTTTAATTTATGATTGAAAAAATTATAAATACATATAAGAATTTTTTATGGAGACAATAAAATGTCAAAGGAAAAATGCATAAAAAAGAAATTATTAAGATTTTGTTCTAATTCAATATAAAAAAAAAATTATTTATGGTAATTACTGAAAAGCAATAAAAAATAATAAAACGAAGAAATCGACAAGGAAACTTATTATTTTATGCAACATTTAATTATAATTTCTTCAGTATTATTGATAATAAAAATTATTGATTTATTTATGGTTTTAAGCATAAAAGATAAATACAAGCATCAGTTAACGAAATTAAAAAAAAAACGTTTTAAGTTTTAATGAAAGTGGAGAGGACACCAGGAATACTGACTACACACTATGGGGCAGAGTCAAAATATTTTGCTAGCAAATCAGCTACCTCTAAGCGGCTGATCTTTATAGATATAAAATTTTACATGGAGATTGTGAAGGAGTATTAGAGTTTAAAACAATTTTGCCAAAATATTATGAATAGCGCTAGAGTGCTTTTAAAGCTCCTTAGGTTGCCAGGGTCACAGTTTTGCAAAAAAAATTATCCATTTAGACTCAATTATATATTTTTGTGATGAAGTGGAGCATTCACAAAAGAATTTTACTTTTAACATTTCTCCTCTCTTATCCAAATTCAGACAACTCATAACTATATTCTATTGAAGCCAAGAAAATATAGTTCGCCATAACCAGATCCTATCTTTTTTTTTCCTAAACTTTACTCATTGCCATCTGTGTGTCATATTGGCATGCGGAATCACTGCAGAATGCATTGGTTTTGGGCCACAAGAGTCCACTTGATTTCTAAATAAGCTCCTGTAAGGCGAAAAATCTATTCGAGCTAATCTTGTGTATTTTAAATAAACCTTCTTAACTCGTAAATAGTTATGAGCACAATCTTATTAAATTTTCACGTTAAGTCGGTGCAAAAAAGAAGTTAAGAACTTTGAAGCTCGAGCTTTTAAAGCTTAAATTTTAAAAACTAAAATTTAACTATTCTTTGATTTTAGCAATATTTTAAATGACTTTAAATAAAAGTAGTCTGTACGTTTTTCCATTTTTTTTAATATTATTCTCTAATTGTAAGTTATCTAAAATACTCTCTAATCATTTCTAATTTGCTTTCTAAATTTAACATTATATTTCCTAGTGGCCTTCAACATCATTTTGTCTATCTCCCTGCACAATATATTTTTTTTACATAACAATTTTTTTTATTCACGATCTGTTTGAGTTAAAAAACATAAAATGGCCAAAAAATGTGTAATCAAAACCCGTGAGCAATCTTTATAGCTTTTTAATCTTCATCCACACGTATGATGATGTGTTACGCACAATGACAAATCTTCACATAAAACTTAAAAGCTCGTAAAAGTTAAAACCAAATGTTTGCTGCTGATCGCTCACAATATTCATCTCTATATCTCTATCACTAAAAAGGTTAGATTAGCCAATAATAATATAATAAATGTTTGAGCTTAATGCTTTTAAAAAGTTGGATAGGTTGCATTTGTAAATCAATTAGTTGGACGGAGGGGCGGAGGGAACGTTAAGCATGAGCACATTAGCGTGTGTTGTTATTATTGTAAAGATGTTTCGTTCATCATGACGATGGTCCCCACTAAATGCAATGAAGTGCGTTTTAAATCAGATCAATCCCTTAAGAAATGCAGCTGCATTTAAAATAAATTAACGACCTTAACACATTGTCTTGATGTGTGCATTGTGCTGGGCGTTGGATGTTTGGCGTTTGGAATGTGTTTATTTTAATTTTGATAATTTTTTTCATTGTAGAAAATTTTAAGAAACTCCAAATTTCCGATTTGTCAGTTGTAATAATAAAACTTGTCTAATTTTATTAGGCACATAATAAATTTGTTTTAATTGTTGGTTTGTCTTCCAAAAAGAAAACATATTTTTTGTGTAGAAATAAAAATAAGTTTTGACATGCGTGATATATTCAATGAATTTGTTTCCTTTGGTTATTTAATATTCGTTCACTTTGTATATAAATAATTTTTATTTTCTTTCACGCTTGTATACGAGTTAGAGATGGGCGCGAGTCGTGTTTTTTTTCGTGACACGAAACACGCACGATCAACACGACGTGTTCGTGTTGAAAGAATAGATTTCTTTCGTGTTCGTGTCGTGTCGTGTTGAGCAAGAAAAACACGAAAACACGAAATGATAGTAGGTGTAAAATATGTATTCAGTAAAAAAATCAATTTTTTGTGTCATTGTGTCGCAAAAATATCAGCAAAGCACTATTGACATTTTTTTATCATAACATCTTAACAAAATTTTGTCTCGTATAGATGGATTGAAAACAAAAGCACTACAGTCTATTGAGAGAAGGCTTGGCCCAACAGACATTCATTATGTGGGCATTTTTTAAACCCTTCATTTAAAAAACTTATTTTTTTAAGCTCACAACAAAAAGAACATATCCTGTCAACCGTTAAGGCCGTAATAGACGACTATTACATGGACAATATAGAAACAAATAATAACAGTAATGATACACAAAACGAAAAACCAAGAATTCGCTGAGTATAGAGATGAATACAATTCAAAAAGAATCCGTTTTTTAATTTTCAAGCTTAAGGTCTTTTATTTTTTTTTTAAATTTAATTAAAAATAACTATCAATATTTCGATACTCATTGAGTATCATCTTCAGGACAAAAAAGAGAATTGTTCTGATACTCAATGAGTATCGAAATATTGATAGTTATTTTTAATTAAATTTTTTTAAAAAATAAAAGACCTTAAGCTTGAAAATTAAAAAACGGATTATTATAAAAGAGGTCAAAAAATATAGATACATTATTCAAAAAGGATAAAATCACAAAAAAATTATTGATATTGAAATTGAAAATTACTATAATGGCTCAACAAAATGGGAAAACGATATATTAACATTTTGAAAGTATGCAAACAATTTAAAGATTTTACAGAAGCTCGCCGAACAGGTGTTAAATATACCTATAAGTTCCGCGACTAGTGAAAGAGTATTCTCAACTCTTGGACTTATTCTTAGTGAACGCCGCACAAGATTATTGAGCGCAAATCTTGATAAGTTACTATTTCTTAACAAAAATATGTAAATAACACATAGATATTTATTTGCAGATAACTAAATATATTTAAGTTTATGTGATTCTTTTATGTTAAAACAAAAATATATTTGTATGTACATAAGTACATACATGTATGTACATCCATACATAAGTGAATTTAAGTTGAAAATTTTTTTTTATTGAATTTAGTTTCGTGCGTGTCGGTTGGTCTCGTGTTTTCAAATTTTTTGCCGTGTGTGCTTGACATCTTGGGTTTCGTGTTCGTGTCGTGTCGTGTTGAAAAAATCCAACACGCGCCCATCTCTAATACGAGTATACAGTTTGAAGCTTCTGCGATTATTGTACTCGTATGTGTGAAGCTATAAAACACGATTTTCATGTACAATTGAATTATAGATTTTAGTATCAAATAAAATAATGATAGTGATATTAAGAGACAGAGCTAAGGAAAGGGTTAAATTATATATGACGCAATTACCGCGTAGATATTAAACATATTACCTCATCTTTGCTCGTTTGTAAAGATGTTTCGTAACGTCTTCAATATGGGAGCTTAAGGGGAAAATCTCTATATCTAAATCTTTATTCCAGCTCTATTTAGCCAATCAGTGGAAAGTTCCGGCCAGCTTTTAATACCATTTGACGACTAAGGCAAGAGAATAAGAATGTCCTTTTGTGGGGTTGATGAGATTACTCACAAATAAGATTATACACAAATGAGACCTACTCACAAGTAAGATTATTCACAAATGAGATTGATCACAAATGACTATATGTCTTTTGTGAGCCATCACACTTGTGAGAGTACCTCATTTTTAAACAGTACCATTTGCGAGCAGGTCTCATTTGTGTGCAATCTGATTTGTAAAAAACCCTCATTTATGAGAGATCTCATTTGTGATAACCCTCAATTATATGGGATCTCACTTGAAATAAGTCTCATTTGTGAACCGGGCTCATTTGCGACCAGTCTCATTTATGAGCAATTCCATTTTGTATAAATCTAGTTTATTATGAGATTATTTGTAATAAATCTCACTCAAAAGTTATCTCATTTAAAAAATATAATCCCCCTTATCGTGTTTGGCGATTTTCGACTGCAAATTCGACAGTTTGTAATAGACTAAACATACC
Source organism: Germaria angustata (assembly GCA_963681545.1). Classification (NCBI taxonomy): domain Eukaryota; kingdom Metazoa; phylum Arthropoda; class Insecta; order Diptera; family Tachinidae; genus Germaria; species Germaria angustata. Next base: position 50,741,115 of record OY813002.1, on the reverse strand, counting down.
GAGCAACATTTTTCTTTAATCTAGTACAAACTGTGGAATTTGCAGTCGAAAATCGCCAAACTCGATAAGGCCCAATATGTGAGATATCTTAGTTGTAAGAGTCTGATTTGTGACTAATCTCATTTACGATCGCTCTGAGCGATTCTGTGTTTATTAAACGTCATTTATGAGCAATCTTACTTATAAGCAATTTCATATGTGATAAATATCAGTTTCGAGCAGGACTCATTTGTAAGCAATCTCAGTTGTGAGTAATTTCACTTGTGACAAATCTCAATCGTATGCAGCCGTATTTACAAGCGAACTCATTTGTGTGCGATTTCATTCAGTAGGAATATCATATGTGAGAAAACACAGTCTCTCATTTGTGGGAAATCCCATTTGTACACAGTTTCATATGTGATGAATCTTAATTGTGAACAGGTCTCATTTATGAGCAATGCCATTTATGGGTAGTCTCATATGTGATAAATCTCATTTGTAATATACATGTCTCATTTGTGGTAAATATCAATTATAAGCAGGTCTGATTTGTGCGCAGGCTTCATTCCTGAGCAATCTTAACATTTACATTCAATAATTAAAAAAAAATAAAATTCATAAAACTTTTATTACAAAAAATTTTATTTATTTTGAAAATAGTTTTCTTCTCGAAAAATTCTTAGCACTTATGTACATTCAAATTTCATTTATATACATATGTACTACATTTATACGAGTACTTAAAAATTTATCGTGTATGGTTTAATTACATTTGAAAATTCTTTAAATTGTTACCGCCATTTCCTGTCCATGGGTGTCTTCAGACAGAAAAAAAGTCTGTTCTTTTTTGTTACCGAAAAAAAATTTAATGTTAAAGTGGTTTTGGTAGGCTTCAACTTTAAATGAAGTGATTCTAATGTTTAGCTGCCCGTTTGAATTTGAAAATTGAACAAAATGAGCAATTTATACGTGCTTTCATGAGTGTGTGTATGTATTTTCTTTTATCAACCAACTATCGATTCTTTAGGCTTATTTGACTGCTAATGATTTTGTTCAATTGCGCCCACATTTAGTAAATTTAATATCCAGCTGTTTGTTTGTAAATACTTATATACTCTACATGCATACATAGTCTTTAAGAAACCCCCAGAAGTGCTATTTGGAATTGTAATTAAACTTAAATGTCAAGTAAAAAATTTGGGAGGAAACATTAGAAACTTTCAATGTTCAAACAAAAATTCTATTCTGTAATAACGGTTATTTAAATTTTCATTATAATCGATTGGGCTGTGTTTGTGGTTGTAAGATTAAAAATAAATAGATTTTATGCAGGTGTTTATTAATGGGTCTTTTATTATAGTTTTATAAGCACTTGTTGCATGAATAACGAAAAAATAAATCGCGCTATAAGAATTTTTAATTCAATCATTGAAGGTTAAGCTTTAGTCAGTATTAAATGCCGCTTTTCACTCTTTCCAAATTTGGATAAACATATATGTATGTATACACGCTTTAATATTATTTGAACTGCTGTATTATATGCCGCTCAAAGTGTTTAGATTTACAAATGTGTTTACTATTCATGAGCTGGTGTAACATTTTTTGAAGAAAAGTAGAAACTCTAGAATTTTTTTATCATATAATTTCTTATTGTGGTGATCGGAGCTAGACCCCTAGATCACGTGATTTATAACGATTGAATTATATGGCTGTATGCAAAGAAGGTATATTATTGATAAATGATCACTACAAACATTTTATGATAATTGCTGTCATACATCATTAAAACATTAAAGATCTCTTACCTCGAGCATCTTAAAGCACTAGTTCATGTCATTATATAATCGTCGATATTTATATATACATACTGTTTATATCGTGGTTCCAATAATACAATTGCAATTAAATGTTTGTAACAAAAAAGGACATATGGAGCCTTTGCTGCAATAACGCAATAATTCAATAAAGGTTGTTTTGCAGAAATTGAGTTTAAAGTTTTGAATTTACACACAACTTAATGGTAAAAGAAAATTTGGTTCTTTTCTCAAGAGCTGAGTATACAAAATATTTTTATTAAACTTTAACAGAATATAAAAAACGACAAGGCGAATAATTTCGTAATATAACCTTTAAAAAATCAAATTTTCAGTTACTACGGTATTGCACCAAAGGCTCGATATGTATGTACATACATTTGTATATACAAATATAATAATAAGAACTCAACCGACTTCAAATAAAGTTTCTCAGAAGTTAGAAATAAATGTGTTATTATACATATTTATGTATTGAAGTCGGTACCAAGATGACTGAAACTATTTATGAATGTTGCATTCAGTTGTAAACTTTCTTGGTACCGCTTTCAAAAATAAATGTACAATAAAATTTAATGAAAGGAAAAGTGATAAATCAAACTAACAATAAGTTTTCTTGGCATCTGCTTCAATGATAGCAGTAGGTACCACATAAAATCATATTGGGCCTTATTGTGTTTGGCGAAATTCGCCTACGACTCCAACGTTTTGTACTAGATTAAAGAAAAATGTTGCTCGGTATCTTTAGTTTAGTACAAACTGTCGAATTTGCAGTCGAAAATCGCCAAACACAATAAGGCCCATTATATTTATTTCGAACTTTATAGAGGCCATGTTTGAAGTCGGTTGAATTTTTTGTTAAAAGGATTTTATGGTATGGGCGGTACCCAGATCTATGTTACAGCTCATCGCAGATTTGCAATAAATGCAATAATACAAAAATAGCAAAAAAAGTAAAAAAATGGACTTTCAAAGTCAGCTGACTGCAACAATGTGTATCAGGGATGGCAAGATTGCCACACATTATTTAAAACTGTTTGAAATATAATGAAACTAAAATCAAATTCGAAGCAAAGTATTTGCCTTTTACTGTTGCTTACTACGCAACTGAAATAAGACTGTATATGGCGACAAGTGAAATTGAAAATAGTATAGTAATTAAGTTCAAAACAATTACAAGTAATTTTTATTTAAAGTTTTAAGAGCGAAATCCGACCAACTAAATTTAGGTATAAAAATTCAAGTAGGGGAAATATCAGTATTATTAGTAAAAATATTTTCCAAGAATCACAAAAATATTGATAATGTAAATGTTCAATGTAGAGGTTTTACTAATATCGAAATACTGAAATCTTAAAAAATTTAAGTATTAACGATTTTTAGACAGATATAAGGACAGAAATAATGAGTCAAATGAATTTATGTATGTTGTCAGAAATATTAAAATTATATATAAGCGGAAGTAATACGACACTGCGAGTTCCATCCCTGTCGTGAATAGAATGTAATGCACTGTATTTAGACGTTGAAGAAAATTAGTCAAAGATAAAATGAAGACCTTCCATAAGTTAAGAAATCGTATTTGGAACAGTCTCATTATTATATTAAGCAAGAATAAACATTATTAAATATTACTTGTGCTCCTATCACCTACTTTCGTAACTATTAAGAATTTTTAAAATCGGTTCACAAATGACGAAAAAATCGCTGTACGTATCAAAAATATATTATCATATATATCACCCCTACAAGTCCAACTATCGACTGTGCAAAATTCGTTTTACCAGATTCATTACTTTGATCCTGCCTTGAATACGTCAATTATCTAAAAACCCTTATTACCAATCACTAGAGTGAATTGAAAACTCAATAAGAACAATTTTAAAACATTCCATTCTAAAGATGCACTGAATTTCAGTTCACAATTGAAGGCACATTTACGCTCCTCAGAAAAGTACTATTTGCACATTCGATAGTTGGACATATTAGGGACGGTATAACCTCCTCCTTTTCCTGAAGTCGGTTAAATATAAAAATTCATTTAAATTTTTATTTACTGTTGCAGGTGGGATAAAATTTTATAAATAATTACTGTTATTATTTTTAGTGTGCAATTAAAACAAAAACATTATTTGGCGTACATGCTCAAAATGTACGTAGTTTTTCCCACCAGACAGACTATAGCAAAATTATTTCAATATATTTTATTCATGAGCCTTTAATCGAAATTTCTAATTTAACCCGAAATTATTTGTAACAATTTTATAGCAATTTAAATTTAGCTATTTTTCTTTTTTTTTTAATCTAATGTTTCAGTACCCACATTGATTTTCAATTAGTAACTTTTCCTAACAAAAACTTGAAATTGTATTAAAAACTCTTCATATATGATTACTTTTCCCAAGAATTTCTTTAGAATTTTAAAAGAGGAAAAGAACAACTAAAGAAACCATTCAAGACATAAAATCCAAAAATTTTATTGTTTTCAAATGCATTTTGCATTAGACGTTACTACACATGCACACAAATGTTGCACATACGTGGACATAGAAGTAGTCGTAAAATTCCAACATTGTTTTCAAAACTCACACACTGTTACACTTACTCAAACTCACACACTTACACACTCGTATTATTTATAGTACGAGTATAGGAAATCTTTTCTTTTCACATTTTTGTTGAAATCTAAAACTCTACCAGGTTTCTTCTTTCATTCTCAAAAGTGCATTTTGCGTCATAGTGAAGCGCTGCAGCTCATAAATTAGCTGAAAGCGTTAATGTGTACAGCCAATATGTTTGTTGTAAAATGTTTTCAACATTTTCTAATTTCTCAAACAGAATATTGATGATAAGGTTTCGTTCGAACATAAAATGAATATATGTTATGTTTTTCTTTAGTTGAGTGAAAAAGTTTACGATCTCAAATGCTTTTTTGAAATATACTCGTATATGCATTTACGTATATTTTATATAGTGCTAACAATTTGGTGGAATGAGCAAAGAGTTTTCAAATAACGCTGAAGAATATAAAAGGATGCAGAATTTTGGCCTTAGACGAATTCGATATTCTGTTCATTAAGTTAAAAAAAAATATCATAGAGTCAGTCCATGAGAAAACAAGCATAGACTGATCAAAGGTATTCCTTTTTGCATGTAAACTATAATATGCAATCACGGAAATGATATTTTAAAGTCATATATGTTCTTCCCTTAATAGGTACGAATTGCAAAATGGTTATTCTACTATTTCATAACACACCACCTCGAGGGAATATTACACTTTCAATAGATTTTAGATGCAGTATTTTGAATTGTATTTTTTTTAACGAAAATCAGAAGTTTTTATTTTCAAATAAATAATAATTTTTTCTGACTGAATGAAACGGCAAATCATTCAGGCAAAGAATTGTAATATTTTGAATTCACTCTTTTTTCCCAAAAAAAGGATTTGAATTAAAATGCGTATGAATGCATTCGTAATGAATTAACAATCTTCGAATGAGTTCATTCAAATTTAAATGAATTTACAATGAATTACATGATTTTCAATCATTCATTTTAAAATTAGTTTTAATTAAAATTAAAATCAATTCATTATGCACCAAATTTCTTAAATATAAAATACACAATATAAAAAAATTGTTTTTGTTTCTCATATAAGTATGTAGTTTTTTCAATAATTAAATGTATAGAAATTCCGGAGGCATTCAAATGTTTTTAATTCATAGTGAATTAATAAACAAATATGAATCATTCTTTTATAGCTCTGCATTGATACGATAAAAAAGCAATGATAAAAGAAATCATGTAGAAGTAGCTAAGGTAAGGGTCGTTTAAAAAGTATAGTGGATAGAAGATCCATTGCGATTCCCTTCACCAGATTAAATAATTTTAAGTAAAACTAAGAAAGTTACTGCTGTGGCCCTATGTGATTCTCCCCTAAATAGTTTCTTGCTCTTTAATATATAACCAATTATTAAGAGGCATCCAAGGCCATAATTTGGTTTCCATTTAAAATTTTCTCCTTGATAGTAAAAAATATTGTGTTAAATATTAATAAAAATTCCTCCTTTCACAAGAATTTTTACTAAATTTTAGTGAAATAAAACTTTCACAAAGTTGAGGGAATCGTTTTTCAAAATTTTCATAATTTAGATCATTAATTTAAGCAAATTCTACTTCATCATTTTTTTAAAGTTTAAACAAATTTAGCATATAAATATTGTTTTTCTTAAATTTTTAAAGTGCACAAATACGAGAATTACGAACTCATATTTTATAATTCACTCTTTGAGGTAATTGAACCAGCAGTACAGCATTTTCTAACAATTATTTACGGAGGCATTCGTCAAAAGCAATCATTATTTATTCTACATAAAAGACTTTGCGTTTCTTTATACAAAACGTGATCCTGAAATGAAAAATTTCTTATTTTAAAACAATTTTATTTGGATTATTCAACATTTTAAAATCATACATTAAATTTTCCTAGTTTACTGCGAATGGTCCTGGGGGTAATTGTGTACTTTCGAGTCCGTGGAAGCAGTTAATTTTTATATCTAGAAAAGTCAGTTTCCTAAAGCTCAAGCATGACATTTAGTACTTAGTATTTCAAATATATTCCCTTCAATAACAGCCATTGTCATTCTTAGATAATAAGAATTAAATTCTTTTAAGCCCTGATCTTTTTATTTATAACTTTTTCTAATCATATTTTTTTCAAGTGATAAACTTTGACTTCGTCTATACAATGATTAAATTTACAATACGAGTAGATTATTTACCATAATTTGTCTTGAAGATTGAACATGGAAATTTTCGTTTATTAAGCAAATAATTGGACGTTGTCGAATTGATGGTGGTTGAACAAAATTTTACTTTTCAAAGTTGATGTAACGAAATAAAAAATAGTTGGAAAATTAATCATCAAAGAAGATAAAATTACAATCAACTATTGTCTAGCCACGTTAGGAAATCAAGTGAAAATAAGTTGGCTAAAATAAGAATTACGTGAAAATGCATCTATGAAAAGTTACTATTTAAGATTATTGGGGATTGTGCACCAGTGGCTGATGAGTCCATCACTAATAGCCACCTGAATTGTGTTTTTCTTGTCTCACAAATTTAACGACATGTGGCTACAGTAGGAGGGCTTTGCAAATGCCACAATTACAAGCGGATGTAGGGAGGCGGACTATCCCTTTTTCTATTTAACTTGTTTCATTACAAGATTTTTACATTCAAAAAAAAGTATGGATAACCTTCTTAAAGGTGATGTGAATTTTCTGTCAAGATTGCTAAACCTTCTGTATTTTCTAAAATTATAAGTCTATGTAGATCAGCTCAAATGAACCGATTTCCTCAAAGTAAATGTAGGCGACGACTTCGCTCAATTTTAGTCGGATCTAAGAGACAAAGTTATTATTAACAATTTTGCATCCGTCTAATATTTTATAGGTCTACGTGATTGAACTGAAATCATCTGATGTTAAAGGAAAAATGCCGCTTAATTCAGCGAGACATAAGGGGCAGAGCTTCTGAAAATTTGTTCTTACAGGTCCGCGCCCCATCTTGAGAGTAAAACATTAGAGCCCTTCTTATTTACATACTCGCTATCATTCAACCAGCTTAAAATTTCTTAAAGTAAATCAAAACCTCCTAGAATCTAATAAGATTCGAAACTTATGATCCAGAAGTACTTCAAATTCTGAAAACTTCTAATGATTTATACATGGGCTGTATATTGAAAGCTGTCTTCAACATGCGAGAATTGAGAAAAGCAAATGTGTTATAAACTTGCCAATAGGCAAAATTCGTTTTCCCTTATTTGAATGAATTGTATCAATTATAAATTGATGATAAAAAACGGTTTCATGTACATTTAAAGACATGAGTAACTTTTTAATAAAAAATTATTCATTCAATTATTCAAATTATACGGGTTCGTAGAAAGATTTTGTCAACTTGACTTCATGAGAAGTCAAAAAAATGTAATGATATACACTTTGGAAACGATAGAGAATTCTCATATTCTATTTGAATGTTTCCAAACTGGTTCAAGTTCACTGATGATTTGCTTTAGCGACCAACGAAGTATCTGCCTATGAACAGCTGAAGACACAACAAACAAATTTAAAAAGTTAATTATTCAAATATTTTTTTGGCGTATATGTAGTCCTGATAAATTTCAACATAAGTGTTTGTAAAATCTTGTTTTATTTCCTGGTTAGAATGAAAATTCTCAAAATCCGCAAAGAAAGTATTCGATTTTCACTTTTTCATCGCACTCGATAATTCAGCATCATAAAAATTAATTCTGAAAATATTTTATAAGTTAAAGTTGGGATCAGGAACCTAGAGCAAAGGCAGTTAATAAAAAACATCTCCAGTAAAATTGTGTTTTTTTTTTGTCACTTACGTTCATTTAGCGGTTAAGGCTCGATTTGTAATTCCATTGCTTCTTTTAATAAATTTAAAAGCGATTTTTCTTTTACGAAGATTTATATTAAAAACAAAAACATAGTTTTATTGTTTTTTTTCAAATAAACGTTCACACGAATTTTTCTCTTAAATTTATAATAATAGGCAGTTAACAATTTTTTAGTATTTAAAGCCTTGTGTAAAATTTATTTTGGAAAAAATGTAATTTTCGTATTAATAATTTTTTTACGAATTCTAAAAAATTAATTGTCTTAAGCTTCTTAAAGCATCGATAGTTTTTAAGCTGTTGTTAATAGCTTTTTAAATTTTCTAACCACTCTTTGTTCTATTATAAAATTAATGATACAAAATTAATCTAAAGTGCGGTTTCCACACTACAGACTTTAATTTGAAGAAAAAAATTTAATGAAAACTACTCTGATTTTTTTAAAACAATGCGTTGTCTCTTAAAAATTTTAGAATTTTTGTTTCCAATAATTCAAATAAAAACTATACTATTAGTGCGAGTATTTGTTGGGAAAACTCAAATAGCTTTTAATAAGTTCCTTTTCCATTTCATTGAAATTCATATTCATTTATCATTCAAAAAATGAAATTCCTAGTGATATATGATCTCTTGTTATTTTTATACCATTTGATTTTCTTTTTTTCCAATGGTTTCTATGTGAAGCATTGATGGCGATGAGACGGCCGAGAAATTGATGATGATGAGTGTCAGTGAATTGAAATTTGAATCATTTTTTAAATGAAAAAAATAATAATAAATAAAAGGCATTACATGTTGTGATATATTGAAATAAATTTTGTTCATTGCAACACAGGTCAACTAGATGTTAAATAAATAACAAAATGTGCTCCTTTGCTTCGAAAAGTCAGCAGGGGTATTAGTAGTATAGTAGTCATGGAGTTTGGAATATTGAAATACAACAAATTTTAAGCGTAGTTAAAATATTTTCCCTTTTTTCACTCTTATACTTATTTAAGTTTGATTAATTGTGTAATTATTATTATTAAGCTTAACAATTAATAGAGTTCGATTTTTCAAAGAAGATTGCAAATAAAAACCTGAATTTCATTTTGTGCAGAGTTTTTTATGAAAAATACTATTAAATATTTTTTTATTAAATACAGATGAGTATATTTTTGTTCAATGCCAATGAAGTCTTTAATTAAATATCAATTAAGGTTTTTGCAAAGCTAAATGTACTCGTATGTTCCTAAAGTATCGGGTGATTTTGTTTTTCTATTTATTTGTTTAAGTACAAATCATTGAATTTTATTAAGAGAAATATGTTTCTATCGAAAAATTGACATCAGGTGTGAAAAGCAGCCCGAGGCAGCTCAAGAGCTGACAATGCCCTTCGTAAGACGGCGGGATCATTGGACCATTCTTCTTCAAGAACGATAAGGTAGCGTGTGATGATTACCGATTTTTTTCCAAAATGGACAGTGCCACATGCCACACTGCACTGATACCATGAGCCTAGCGAGAGGCGAGTTTAGTGAGCAATTCATCACACGTTGTTCAGCAGTCCATTGGCCGCTAAAATAATGCAATTTGACCGCACTAGACCATCTTTTATGGGGATACGTGAATTTTCTTGTGCACAGGGACTAACCAGCCACAATTCCAGCAATAAAAAACTACATTAAAGCTGCCATTGGTGACAAACCGGCCGAAATGTTGGAAAAACTATGCTATAATTGGACCTCACAGACGTAGTCGTGTTCATCATTTATATGTAATAATCTTTAAAAAGTAGATGGCAGGTGTTTATTTATCGCCTTAAATAAATATTTCATTCACTTAAGCAAATTTTCTCAGTTTTTTTTCCGATTTTCAAAAGCCAAACGGTTAAAAATCACCCTTTGTTAGTATTAAACTAGATTTGATTTAGCTGCCTTTTGCTTATGAATGCCTTTGACTCAAAGTTGCAGACACACACGCAAAACTTATGGTCATATATACTTGTAATTATGCTTTTTCAGGATCAACTGATTGTTGTTATATTCGTGCGCTGTCCAAAGGATAAAATATTCAATAACATTTTATTTGCCTTAAAACTTTACAAAATCTTTAAGTAATTGTGTTATCTACTCAACTGTAAATTTTATTTATTTTTTTAAAAGGAAACGTGATAACAGCTTAAAGCTCTTCCCATTTTTTATGAATGGAGTTTTTTAAATCTCAACTACTTTGTTCTATGTATCATGTTGTATACATTTAAATGTGTTCACTATTGTTTTCTGCTATCGTTCTTAAGTAAATCTTCTTAAATATATCAAATTGCATACAATGAATTACATAAACCACAAATTCATCCTCAAGTTGCCATTATAGTGTCTAACTGGCTTTTTTGAAGACATAGAAAACACCCTTTTTGCCACTTCCATTGACATCTGTTCAACTTTTCCTTTCTTCTGGCTCCCCATGCCCTGGCTGGCAGGAAAATTTATTTAAGTAAAAGAAAAGAGAATTTTACTTTACGAAATACCATTTTTTATTGAATTTTCTCTGTGAATAGCAATATTTTCAGTTTAACCCCATTTACAGATGATTTAAGCGAATTTCACATAAAATAATTTGTTTTTAGAGGGTTGTGATTTCATTGACACCCTTAAGCTTTCTGTGCTGAAGCATCGCAAACACCATTTAAATTAAGTTAAAAAAAACACAATTGAAATAAATAAGTATAAACAAATAAGGGCTTTGAAATCAATTGAGTTCATTTTCTTTAAAATAAATTAATATCAAATAGTCTAAAGAGCATTATAATTAAATGATGCTAAAGCTTTATTTCTAGACATTTGAGCATAAAAGTTATTTAATAAAAATTGCATTTGTTTTGGAGAAAATGTTAAACATCTGGAATGCGATAAGCGCATTTGCATTTTCTTTTCATAACTTAAGGTTTACAGAAGGGTATGCCACGGTTAAACATTTTGAAAAATGCTTTTTATTTCATATCTGAAAATTTATTATAAAGACATTTCCGAGATCTAAACGTAATATTTTCCAACTACAATCTTTTCGGTCAGAAGGGTAAACAGCCTTAAAGATTTAAAGTTTGAACAATAAATATTTTAACAAGAGGCTTTGAAAATAAAAATAAAAATTATGGGATATACACACTTTTCCCATTTTATTCCCATTTTTTTACTAGTATTTGTTTAAGTTTAGGCTGTTTTTTATTAGAAAAATTAATCACTCGAATTCCCAATATTTTGGTAGCATCATTATAAGTTATGAAAATATTGATTTTAAATTGCTTAAATGAAACAAATACGAGTATGTATTCGTATACAACTATAGTTGTTGTATGCGTAGTAAGTCGCCGGTTGTCACAAGAGGTGTATCGTGCAAATGTTGTTGTTATTTTCCTTCCAAACGATTGCATGGATGCGAATGCCGATAGGAAAGAATGTATGAATTTTACTTAAAATATTTTAAATTAATAGGCACAATTTTTTGTATGACTAAAGACATATTAGTAATATTCACTAAAACTTAAACTAACTGCAATAAGTAGAATACGGAAAAATTCAACTACCCATCCTTGTTTATTTTGATTTGAATTTAATTTTCTTTTTTCTTCTTTTAGAATTTTGAAGTTTTTAAGTTTAGCACAAAAAACTTAGAACAACTTACATCGCAACTGCTTTAGTTGTATTTCACACAACTTACTAAGTACAACATGTTGTGAATTGATCAATGGCAATCAAAATATATTTTCTCTGTTTCAGATAATTTTTATTTTATTTCAGAGAACTTTTATAATCTGAATTAATTGCACATTATTTTCTAAAAATAATTCCTATCGTCAGTGTATTAAAAGACACCGGTAACATTTTATATCAGCAGACAAGATGCTGCGATATTAAAATAAAAAATCCTACTGTACAACAGTTTTCCTAACAACTCATGAATTTCTGCGAGTTCCAGGTCTAATATTTGTGGAAGTCAAGAGCAGGAGTCCTTCACCAACATATTTTTTTAAGAATTTTGAAAACACAATTTTCCACGAATAAAAGGTCATGCGAACTTTACCTGCCGGGATTGGAAAATAAAATCAGAACACAACGGACTTGAAAGGCCATATTGTGACATTTATTACGATAACTCAATGGAACATCTTACGCCAGTAATTTCAAATATATACGTGTTTTAGTAAACTTGGTTTAGAACATTTTCCATTTTCAATTCGCCCGAGAATATTAAACTAAGATTCCGCACTTACATTAGCTACGTTAGAGACATCATTTGCACAAAGTTTTGTTAAAATCGAAGGAGATTATTAAAACTGGTTGGTTGATTTGTTATTTAAAAAAAAACTTAATATTTTTAGTCCTTATTCTTGGCAAAAGTGAAAGGTTTATATGAGTTTATAAAAGAAGTTTTATATGGAAATTTCTCTTGTGATCCTTCTGTGACCCTTTGATAAGATATTGTAAATGAAGGCAGTTAAACTCAAAAGTATTAATGGTCTTAGAAATTACTATAAATATTTTTAAAGGAGGAGCATTTGAAATTTATTCATGTCACATGTTATTAAATTTAGAATACGTTCACTTGCATACTTCTAGCCTGTCTTTCTACCAAAAAAAAAAAAAAAAAAAAAAACAATATTCTGAAGAAAGAGCCCTTCTTACTTCACACATGTTTAAAATCATTCACACACAACATCAAAAAAACTGCCGAAAGTATCTAAATATCTAAAAAATCATGTTGGGAAAGACGAAAGAATAAAATTTGTTAGAATAAAAAAATAAATAAAAAGATTGTGTAATGCAAGCAAACGATTCGTTTCGAAATTTTTATAGAAATCAGTCAGGAAACTGAATGCTTTTCACAAAATCGCTTGTGTTATATAAAGAGCACTTCAAACTGTCCTTTTCAGAGACAGAAAAAATAATAAAAACTGAAGCATGTGGTTTTTGAAAACTGATATTGATGGTCAAACAGAGTTGGTTTTTTATGATTTTCAATTCCATTTTTTTTTTGTTGAGAGGAAAATATATTTCTGCCACTACTTTTTTCTAAAGTTTCTCAGATAATATCAGATGATTTGATGAAAAGAAAAAGGTAAAGAGCATAAATCTATGAAACATATTTTCAATAATCAACAATGTGCGTTCGTCAATATTATCATAATTTTTATTTTAAAGCTAATGGAATAATTGTTTATTTTTGCTTTTTTCTCTTATCTGGTTCATTATAATTAGCACTTTTACATATTCTATGCTTGTTATTACAAGGTCTATTTAAGAAAATACGAAATGTATTTTAATGTGTACGAAAGTCGAGTGCATAAGTGGCACCCTATATCAAGTACTTGTTACTTTTATTTTGTTTGCTCCCTCGCATTTATTTATTAGAGTAGTACCTTTCCTTTTTGTTCATTGTGTTCAAAATAAATATTTGCTTTAATTTAAAATAAATAAGTGAAGCTTCGTGTATTTGTTATTTGTATATATCAGTTGAATTGATTTTTACAAAAATTGATTTTTTTTAAATGTGAATAATAAATACAAATTTTGTTGTTGTTAACATTAATAAATAGAAAATATGTATGTAACGAAATCATTAGAGTAAATTTAATGTTGTATTTCATGTATGTGTAAGAAAGTAAGTAAAGTAAAGTGGATAAATAAATTGTTGTTAAGAGAAATAATAACAATAATAAAAAAATAATTGCATTACCGCAACACTTCACTTTGGTGAAATACACAATTAGAGCCTAAGTGCCACACAGTGAAAAATAAAATCAACATTTTACACGAACCATTGGAGCAGCACGAATTATTTTTTTTTTTTTTTTGAATTTCCTGAAAATAAGACACAATGCACCAATGCTCTCGAGGGCGACGTGATCCAGGCCATCCAAGATCCATGTCTTTCACATCACACGCATCAGCTAAAAATATGCTGCTTCACTTGACTAAAACTAATGACGTTTTCTCTTCTGAAACAAATACAACATTTGTATTTTTAATTGCCAGAAAAATTTGTGTTAAAACTTTTTTAATTCAGTTATTTTTGTTTTTGACTTATTGGAAAATATTTTTAATTATTTCCTTCGCCTTTGCAAGAGATACAACGCAAAATTTTGGAAAACCGAATTCAGTAGTGTAAACAAGAAAATGTTCTTTTCTGAATGTGTTGCACGTAAAACATGTAATTATGCAACATTTTTTCCACTCATTTTAATTCATGGTATCAGGTATTATCCTTATCTCAACTACATTTGTTTTATTTTCGTTAACGTATTTATTTTATGTGAAATGTGTAAAAAAATTATAACCTTTTAATATATTTTATATATTCCAAGCAACTATTTGTGTTCTATTATGAGCTTAGGAGAATGTCGGCAACATGTAAGTAAAATTAATTTCCCATTTGTGTGACAATAATTTGTTCTGAAATAAAACGCCATAAGTTTCAAATTAAAAATCAGTCTCTTTGATCAGAATTAATTTTTTTTTTTTTGTTTTTAAGCCCGAACAAAGTAGAATAATGGGAGTTGTCACAGGGCACTCTCAACTACTGGCACATCTTAAACGCATGGGAATAGCGGGAGGAGATGAATGTAGAGCATGTGGGGAGGAGAGCGAAACATTGGAACACTATTTGTGTCAATGCCCCGCCTTCTCAGAAATAAGGTCCCGATATCTTGGGGGTGACATCTTACCGGATATAAGCCGATTACGGGGAATATGCTGGAGAAAATTAAGGAACTTTGTGAGTGACACGGAGTTTCTCTAGACCTTTGGGTCAATATGTCATGGTTAAACCCAAGGGAGCGCACAACAAGCCTTCACTGGCTTAGGTGTATGTCGTACGACATGGACTATCGCACCCCTCCTGTCAACCTAACCTAACCCAGATTTTTTTACAACTTTTCATATTTCGTTTTTATTAATTAATTTATTAAACTGTACAAAATATGTAATTGATAAGAAATATTCTTACTTTATTTACTCATATTTTTAGTGATCTTGAGTTTTTGTTAAATTACCAATTAACATTCTATTCGAATTTTTTGGTGGTACCCACTAATTTTTTCCAAAACTTAAATACACTATTCTAGCAGATATTTATTTAGAAACATTTTCTAGGATCTTTGGCATATGTCTTGCAAAGGGGTAGATGGATAGACTCCACTACCTGTAGCAATTTATGTATAATTAATATGAGTTATAGAATTGCAAATTTGTTTTGGAAGAAATGGTGGAAAGTTAAAAAAAAAATTCTTAACTAGAAATTACATGACATGTAACTACACTGAATTAAACCAAGAGAAATGGAAATGGAACAAATTAACTAAATAAATTCGTAATGACCAAATTTGCAATCAATTTTGTGAAAACTATAGATCCAGAAGTCTCACCAATATTTAATTATTTTTCGATTTCTCGTATTTCGTAATGCCTTTAAAAATTCCAAATAATAAATAAGGAAATAAAACGCACAAGTTTTTGAAATTTTCAAACTAAACACGTTGACATTCCCTAAATACTGGTGCTTATTACTGCAACAAAACAAATGGATTGGTCTGATTTGAAAAATTTATTTTAGTTCCTCCTGAAGGGGAGTCAAAAATAAAAAAATATTTCTCTATGTCTTAGAAGTAATTTAGATATCTATCTATGTTTGCGGAAATTTATATAAAACTAAAAAATCTTAAATGAAAATTATATTTTTATAAGAAATGTTCCTAAAATTTTTATGTTTTCTATGTCAGTATTTAAAGTAGATTGGCTTTTGTCATTGTTCAAAAAAAAGGGTTTAAAGAAATTTTTAAATCTTTAACAGAAAATCTTGAGGAACATAAAAGGGTTTTTTGTTGAAATAAATAAATGAAAAAAAAAACTTCTTAAACGAAGCAGCTTCCTCGTAAACTGCCATAAAAATATGTATTAAAGTATTTTTAGTTGTTTTTTAAAGCTACTGTATTGTTAGATTTAAACATAAGAAAAGTTATTAATGGTTAAGAGAAAAAGACTTTTCTTATTGTTTTTGTGAACATCTTTTGAGAGAGGAATTTAATTATTGAAATAGAAGAAATTTATTAAGCCTAAATCAAGGTCGCTTTTAAATACGAGTATGTGATTGATTCTGAAATATGAAGATGAAAATGCTTTAAATACTCGCATTGAAATCATTCTAAGTTGGAAAATCAGTAAAAGGCCACCCATCCGATGTCAATATAAGTATAAGTTTCAGAAGTATTGAAAAGTCAATATTAAAAGTACTGCGAATCTCTTTATTGACAAGGGGCAAACAAGTCTTTAAGCCTGTTAAGGAAAATGTATTGATAGACCCAAGATATACATTACCGGTTGAAACATATTTGCTGAATTCACAAGTTATTGTTTGCGTGGTAAGTCGTCAGATGCTTTAACAACAGTAGACTTCTTGGTGCAACATTTGCAACTATTTATTTTAAATGAAATTGCATTAACTTTTTAGTTAATAAAGAAATTATAAGTCGTGCCTTTTTTGAGCGAAGGAAAGTAAAACTAACAGCAATAAGAAAAGCGTAAAGTTATTTATTTTATTTATTTTTTATTTCATATTTCTCAACGTTTCGAGAATTTTTTGTTCACTTTATCCAGGGACTCGTATATTTAATTTGAGACTAAAAACAATAATTTTCCATCCCTGATTATAATTATTTAAATTGCATTTCCCTTCCCATTCTCCATGAAAGATTGAAGTTTCGAAATTTATCACAAAAAACTTACAACACAGTATTCACAACTAACGTAGTTGTATTTACTACAACTTACCAACTGCGAAATGTTATGAATTGGGCAATAGTGTATCATTGTTCTTGTTGTAACTACCAATTATGTAAAGATAGCCGAACAAATTTTATATTTGGTTTGTAAAATTCGTTATAACCGATGAAAATATTTTTCCTCCAATAAACAAAAGCAATAGACATTTAATTAGATTACATTTATTTTTTATATGACACAAATTTGACTTTTTGACGCTTTGACAACACTGTACAACAAATTTTAGGTCATCCAATCTTTCCTGAATAAAACCCACAAGAAACGAATGTAGGCTATCAGTAAGCCAAACCCCCTGAAGGGTTTTAAAAAGTTAGTTCCTATCGTTATTCCATAGCCCTTTGAAGTTGAGTTATCCTGATCCAAACTATTCCATTAAAATTTTATATGGAGTGAATCAATAATAAATTAAACAATCGGAACTGGATATTTAACTTTAATAACTTGTAGACTTTAGCGGTTTCAATTTAATTTTTCATCCATACTTCTGACAATGGCACATTTCCCACATATAATTTTCCTCAATATAGTAACGACTACCTTTTCTATTTTATTTACATCCCACAAAAATAATAGTTGTTAGTGAATATTCTATTATTAATTTTTGGAGCTTTTCCAAACAAAGCATTTATATGTTTCCTTACTTTCAACTCGATGAGGAAATCTCATCCTTGTTGCCTTTTATTTCACGGATAATCAAGGTATAATGTTGGTTTGATTTTTTTTTCATATGGGCTATTTCAAAAAAATTTGTGAATTTTTCTAATTAATACAGTGATAAGTTTAATTAACTAAAAGAAATTATAACGTTTGTGAAATGGCTTGCAATATAAGTAATTATTGTTCGTTTGTGGTCATTTCACAACATAAATCTGAAAATATGGTTCCTTCACAGCAAAATTTATGACCGCGTATGAGACATATATATTAAAGTCATTCAATTTTATTCAATGTACCATGAGTTGCAAAGATTGTTTGCAAAACGTGTTATATATTATTCTAATGAGTTTATGAGCAATAGAATTACATTACAAAGTTGCTGATGATATGGATAAATCCTGATAAGCACAACACTTCAAATTGGAGTAAATTTTATAGTCGTAAGTGTTCAAAGTGCTCAAATTGCAATAAAACACTCAGAAAATGTTGCAGTCATATGTAACATTTGAAATAAGGTAGATTTAAATGTTGTCATTGTTATTATTATTATTATTTTTCTTTTGGCAAGACACAATCTCCCGATGCTGTTCTTGCGGATATTCGTTGGTGGGGCGAAAACTTGCATAAAGATGATGAAAGCGAAGGAAAATCGGAAAGAGGCATATTTTCTTTTTAACGCATACAATTATGTCTTATCCTAAAGATTAAGTATTTAAATTATTATTGTAAAAAATGTTTGTTTGTTGTGGCTTTAGTTGTTCATATGCCGACATTTCATTGGTCACTAAACCAATCATCAGTGAACTTTAAGCCAACACCACGAATAATTTTTTTTAACTCCAATTGTTTTAACAATTAGTTGGAGAATAAATTTTCAGCATTAAGTATTACTATTTTTATTTATTTTTTATTTTGTAATGACCATGTCTGCCTTCTCCACAATTTGTTATTTAGTGTGGCATACGTATTTAAACTTTAAGTTTAAAATTTAAAATTACCTTAAAATACTTGTATTTTATCTATAGAAACCTTATAAATGTTAGCTTTTCAGAAATAAACTTTTACCCCTACCTAATATATAATAACCCCTATATGCATGTATGATTTCTGGCAAACAAAAGCTGCTCCATTTCCATGTTTTTTTTAATGCTGAAGATTTCTTAAGTGTTTTAAATACAAAAGCTACGCATTTGTAGTACTTCTTCGTTTTCCTCCATCCATTTCTTTTTTTATTATTTTGTTTAAATGGTTGCTACCAAAACTACCAATTGTTTTGTTAGTTTGCTGCATGCGTGACATGTTTTTCTTCGCTCCACAACATCCTCCTCATCATCATTGCCATCATCATCAAACTTTTTTTTGGAATCTAGATGGATTTTGTGATATTGTAGGCTAAAGGGGATACTCATATCATAAAGTGAAAAAAACATATCATTGGCATTGTTGTTTGACGCTTTGAATATTTTCGTTATTTCTTTTTTTTGTTTTGTTTTGTGTTGTGTGGCAATAAGTGCTTTTGATGTTGCATGAGCTGTACTCGTACGTCTTAACAGGCAAAATGTATGAACGTAGTATTGCTGTTGCTGTTTGCTTGTAACTCGTATTAAAGAAATCTCCTCTTAGAGAGTTTATTATGGTATTTTGTATATTTCAAATATTATAATGGACATTTTGATGGTGTAGCTGATGTCGCCCCAAAGAAAAAAATTACAAGCATGCCAATTACAATCTTAAATATGACACTGTCAAGCGCTTTTTATTTCAAAATTTTTTTTTTAAGTCGAGGGCTCTTTCTATGAATTTTCAGCCAAATGGCCTTATATTAGTTACCAAGAAATATTTTTTAAATTCCGCATTCAAATCATTAAAAAATATTTATTTGTAAAAGTTTAGACTTTATTTCACTTATTACTCCAAATAAAATCTTATAAACAGCACTTTGTGTTGAAAAGTCTTTTACCAAATGGATTTTAGCATCCATTAAAATTAATGTAATTACATTTTTTTTAACCTGGCGTGAGGTTGTGAACTTTTTCAAGTGAAGTCTGTTAATAATATTAAGAGAAAAGGTCATAGTAATTTAATGTAATAACATTTTGAAGAAAAACAATTAAGTTTTGAATATCAGAGTGATCAGATTGTAAGAATTTTCGTATAGACGAAGTGGCGACGTAAAATTATAAAACACACAACAGAAGGAAATTTCACCGCCTTAAAAAGATTATTTACTTTTCTAAAAAATATAAATATACTCCTAATATATTTTTCATATACAGTCCACTACCATTCTGTCAGCCACTTCATTGAGAGTCAATGAAGAATGTTATGCCCCTAAACTCCAAAGCAAGACCGCCACAAAGCACATACTTTGACGTCATGTCATATAATTCGCAAAATCTACATTAACTGATCTCAATATTATTTATTATGAATTAATGGTATCGGAGACTACAATGTGTGGTAAACCAATTTGATGTCACTTTTATTAAATAACGTTAACAGAGGTAGACTAATAATGCGTTACGTCTATCTGAGATTATGAAAGCTTCCCAACACAGAGCGGCTTTTACTCCTTAAATATGCGAGTATGTCCTCTTATAACCATTGTATATGGCTAACGCTCGTATATATTTTTGGACCAAAAACAGTACATTTCACTGAAATTTTTTAAAAAAGCAGTAAATCGATTTGGAAAAACAGTACTTTTCGCAGTATATATTTTATTCAATATATAAAAAAAATTAACAATCATTTTCATCATCTGAATCATTTCCATCAACTTTTGTGGTTGTTTTGTATTTGTCGTTTGAAGCAATTTGAATAAGCAATGCCCGGCTTCGTTTTGAGGTAATTGTGAAATCAACGCATTTATACTTCAAATTACTTTTGACGGTCAGAATCGCCTTCAATGTTTGCACATCTAAATGTCTGACGTGCAAGTTTTTTTCACTGCAGAGAAGATTCGTTCCATTTCTTTGAATTCGCAATCGGCGTTATTGAGATGAATAAATATCTCCACCCAACGTTCCACAATCGGAACATTGCCTTCTCTCCATTGCATAATTTTGTCGCTCGTACAATAGTTTTTGATATATCGAAATTGGGTGTGCAAATTTACCACATTTTCATGATTTAAATATTTGTGTCGCACAATCCGACGATTTAAAACTGATTAGAATTAATAACATGATATGCCCAGACTCCTTTCAGGCTTTGCAAACAAAATCCGGGAATGCGCTGCCCACAATACAGTTGTTGAACGTTGCCCACAAGGAAACACGGGTTTTAGTTGATTTTAATTATTTATTACGGATTTAACACTTTAATTTCAAGTATAATTTGACTTTATTGAAGACGTGACTTTACGTATTGAATTTGGTAGAGATAATAATAAAATTGTAGCAAAGAAGAAGCACGAAAAAAAGTCGATGCCTGAAGCGGTTATCTTCGTAAAGCGGTTATCTTCGTAAACTTCTTCTGTGCGACGATTTGACGTCAACCGCCAACGCACAACACAGGCAGTTGGCGGCTGGCAACGAATCCGAGAGGAATGCTTATTTTTGAAGTAAACAATATTATTGCATGAATTCGCCGTTCGCCGGTTTTATTTCTATTATGCATCGAAAAACAGTATTTTGAGG
The DNA here is from genome assembly GCA_963681545.1 of Germaria angustata. NCBI lineage: Eukaryota > Metazoa > Arthropoda > Insecta > Diptera > Tachinidae > Germaria > Germaria angustata. The sequence goes on along the minus strand of OY813002.1, from coordinate 50,719,778 downwards.
GAGAAAAGCAGTACGCAATTTTTGATGTCGAAAACAGTATAATACTGCGAAAAACAGTACAGATACGAGCCTTATATATGGCATTGAATATTATCAATAGGACCTTCGTACCCTGGCACACAGCATATGTATTCCGCTTATAAAATAGCTTTGATTGAATTTTTACAATAAAATTATTACACATGAGTTCTCTGTAATGTTCTGTAGAGCTTTTGAATAAAATTTTAATATTTTCTTTTAAAAGTGTGCTATGAATAGCAAGGGGGCAAATCACGGCTTTCCATATCGAAAAAAAATTGTTTTCTACAAATACATATATTGAAATTCCGATCGTAATTAATCGGTTCTTATGCAGGAAATATCTTTCTTGCCCTACACCAGATTTCGCAAAAAATATAAAACAGAGTGTGCAAAAAACCGGTATTTCTAAAAAAAAAGTTTTTCGAATATATCGAAAATTTCCTTTTTTAAACAATCTGGTTTCGAATAAGCTATTGGACAAATAATACCGGTTAAGCCGTTTTTATAAAAATATATGCGTTTGAGTTTTAATTTTTAAAATTTTATTCAAACAAAAAAAATTAAATAGTTCGACAAAAAAAATAAATATATGTACGACTACATTACACATACTTATGCATTAACATGTGGTTAATACATGCGATTAGCATAAGTGCTCACTTATAAATACAAACATTGCAACAAAAATAAGTAGTACATTATCAATAGTTATGTATGTACACATACATATGTGTAAAATTAGTTCAATAAATGTACAGTATAACCTCCCTAATCTAGTCAAATATAGTTTCGTCCTTTGTCTAGATTGTTGAATCGTCCAGACTACAGTTTACAAAAATTTATAATTAAAACAAAGTTAAAATAATTTTTTCATTACCAAAAATTAAGTTAAAAAATTAATTATTGCTTGAAATACGAACTTATTTTTGTTTGAATGCATATATTTTTCATGCAATTTGTCTGTTCAATTTTTAAAAATCTTTTAAAGATGATATTTCCTTCTCTGTTGCTCTTATTTACTTGGCCCATACACATACGCATACTCATACTTATTTTCATGAGATAAATCGAAAGCGTATGCCCAAGTATCGATATCGGAAAAATTTTCTGAACCAATTTTTTAGTATCCCCTTATTCCAGTCCATACATACACAAATGTCACTTGAGCCCAGTGCTTAACTAACGGACATCTATTACCAAGAATAAGAAACTGTTGTCCGAATTATAAAGCTTGTTCTGAACTTTTAAATATATGTACATATATTTTCAATATAAAACAGTTCTTAATAATTTGATTTTGAAATTCTTCACATAAAACTTTTTTATTACTTTTTATATATACGACATTAAATTTAAATTAATGGATTTCCAAACATATATTTTAAAAAATATTTGAAAAATAATACTCGTATATAGTTAAGGTAACATTTTAAAATATTTTTGTGTGTTAATTTTTAATAACACTTGAGGTAAAAAATAAGTACAAACTCGCTCAAGATTGAGATTGAACAAACTGTCAAAAGGCAATTGTATAAATTTTCTAACTTATCTGTTGTTGCATTTAACCAAGTATTTAAAATTGTCATATAGTGACGAATTTGGTTGTGCACTGTTTTGGAGGCTTGTATTCCATTGATTATAAGTCCAAAATGGAGCTATCGAAATTTTCAATACGTAAACCTGAATCATTCAAACCTATTAGAATTACATGTACGACTTTTGAATTAAACAAACGGCATAGTTTTGTTGTCAAAGGAGTCCATAAATAACAAACTATTGTTTATATTTTTTATATGGAATTTGACAAGAAGACAAGGCGGCATAAATGATAAACTGTTTATTTACATTTTATTCAATAAATATATTTACATTTTCTAATATAAAGAAAATTCAAAGGCGACAAAATAAAATTCTGCCTACGATTACAGTTGCTCCCTGGTATGCAAAGCTTTTCGCATTCAAAACAAATCTGGACGTTCCATTGGTAAGCACTGTGTCCACAAAAAATATGTGAGAACATATGACATTATGAAAATTTTTAATCATAAAGGCTGCACTTCTCTAAGAAGGAGGTGCACTCTCGCACAGAAGAAGTCATAAAAGTTTATTTGGCATTGGCTGTACTTGCGTATAAAATTGACATTTTCAGAATTTCATTTGTATGGGACCCATAAATAAGATTCTAAGACTATATTTTTTAATATTTGATAGACAAAACAATGCATGGATATCTTCGAGTATACGATTGTTCGACAAAAACAAATTTAAAAAACCCTTGTTATTGTTTTCCATATAAATTTTATTAAAAGACATGATTTACAAAATTAGGCTCCTATTACTAGTGAGTCGCCTCGTAGCCGCAATTCGTCCGTACACAAAAAAGCTTATAATTCCCAAAATATTTAATCGATTTTAATAAAATATAGAAAATCGGCTGACGTAAAGAAAAGAAAATGTTTTTGAACCATTTTGCCTGATGAATTGAAATAAATGAAAAATTAAAACTTCCAAAAGTCGCAATCGATTAACTAATAAATTTTCTTAATTGTTTAATATATCAAGGACATTTGAATTTTTTTTTTATTTTATTTGAAACCCTGGGCAAAATAGACGAATCCATCCTAGTATACAGGGCCTAATATTCATCAAAAAGTGATTTAAAAAAATTCTAAGTTTAAAACGAGACAAAGTAGAAGATCCTGGTTTTTACTAGTTCACATTATCGCGAGCTCACTATATAATAAAATAAATTTATTATTAGCCAATAGTTTGCATAAGGTAAATTCTTTAAAATTTAAAATTTTTTGTAAGCGAAAAAAATGCACTGCTTAATTTAATCCTTGCCCCAACTTACCTATGAAACCTATAATGTCCAGCCATGGGAGCCATGGTTGTGACCATGGGTCTGTGTTGAAAATATTGAAATTGTTGCATGTATGCAGCAGTATCCGTAGCAACAGGTGTATTTAAGAATGGTGAGGACGCTGCCGCACCTGCAATTTGTCCCAATGCATTGGCAGCGCCTCCTCCACTATGATGTTGATTTGTGGTCACCATGTTGCCATATTGATTCGCATGATGATGGTGGGCGTCCATGAAAATGGCTGTATAACGTGGAGGATAATGAGTGGGTGAGGAACGTTGATTAGTAGCAGCTAGAGTTGCTGCTGTGGCCGTACATTTGGATTTCGTTTTGTGTTTGCGTTTTGTACGTTTCGTTTGTCGTGCGTTGGATGGTGTTTGTGGTCCAGCCATTTGCGTGACAGCAGCAACAGCAGTGGGCCCGCCACTGCCACTCTCATAACTACCACTACCATTGCCACCACCACTACCAACAACAGCGCCTGAACTCCCATTGTTGGTGTTAATGCAAACAACACTACCACCATGCAGAGAGGGTGGAAAATGTAGTTCACTGTAAATGCTGGATTCCAAAATGTTACTTTCGGATGTTGTGCGATTCAAGATAAATTGATCAAATTCATCTTGTAAAACTGCTGGCTCATCGTTATAGTCACTGTTGTTAGTTAAAGGTGTTTCATCAGCAGACTCTAGCAATGCAGTACTTTCGATGGTACTTTCCTCATTGTTGGCTTGAGGGCCTTCACAGAGACTTTGATTGAGACTATTTGAGCTGCTACAGCTTCCACTAATCACTATTTCCGGTATTGGTAGATGTGTGTCTGTAGCTTCAGGATTGCTGGATGTTCCGCTCAATTTAGCAGTGTTTGCTGTAGTTGTAGTGGTATTATTAGAAATGCTACCAAGCAAAGTGCCATTTTCAAATGCTATTGGACTTTGAGATGTAGTTGGTATAGGGGTGTTTGCATTTATATTTATTAGACTCTTGTGACAAGGGGAGATATCATATTCCTTAGCATCCAGGCTAGAGTCTTGATATTTGTGTTTTCTTGGAGTTGTAAACATTTTGATTCAACTTTTACAATTTCAATTATAAATTTTGGTTTAAATGGAAACTAAAAATTTATTTGGCTACTAATTATAATTAAATAATTGGTCCCTAACTTTCTTTGTATATATTTGCTTTGATATTTGTTTAGAAATCACTACATTATTTTTATTTCAAATAAAAATTTTGTTTAATATTTTTAAATTTTCATATTTTAAGTATTTATTTCATTCCTTATAATTTTTGCGTTGTATTTAAATAAATTTCGTATTTTTTAAAGGGTTTAATATTTTTTTTCCCAAAACGCCCGCCGACGCTTCGGTTTGATGTTTAACGTTCAGAGTTCCGCCAAAAACTGACTTGTACTTTTTACCTATAGTTTTGTTTACTACATTTTCAGTCACTTATTCAGTCAGTTTGGCAGGCAAGTCATTGTACACATTTTCTTTTTGTTAATCCACAAGATACTAAATATGCATTCATATTAACATGAAACAACCACCAATTATATCAGGGATGTAAGACAGAGGTTTTAAAATGTTATTGAAAATCGGTTCGAAAACCATCATTTGAAGTTAGAGGTACCAAATTTTTTTTCATGTTTGCAAGTGCAAATAATTGTTAGGTTAGGTAGGTTTGGTTGATTGGAGGGATATGATAGCCCATTTCATACGACATACACCTAAGCCAGTGAAGGCTTGTTGTGCGCTCCCTTGAGTTTAACCATAACATATTGAACCAAAGGTCTATATGTCACTCACAAAGTTCCTTAATTTCCACCAGCATATTCCCCATAATCGGGTTATGTCCGGTAAGGTGTCACCCCCAAGATATCGGGCATTGGCACAAATAGGGTTCCAATGTTTCGCTTTCCTCCCCACATGCTCTATATTCATCTCCTCCCACTATTCCCATTATTCTACTTAGTTCGGGATTGCTAAGTCTTAGCAGCTTCCTCGTTCTTCTCGAGTTGAATGGGCTCTATGTGCCAAGTCTTTAGCTCGGAAAAAACTACTGTACGTGATTTAGTGCGTTCCGCTGAGATTGCTCTAATGGCCATCTGACTATCTGTGAATATATTCACAAGTCCTGACTTCCCCATTACATTGAGTTCCCTGATACACTCCGTTATCGCCTGAACTTCCGCCTGCAAAACTGTGCAATAGTCCGTCAGGCGGAAAAACAGTTCCGTGGTGCTTTCTATATATAAACACCAAGTACCGTTTTCCCTCTCGACCTTAATCCATCCGTGTAACAATAAAGCCCCATGGGAATCTGGTTCCACGGGTCGGTCAACTAGGAATGGATGTCAGGGATCAATGTTCCGCAGTTGGCCTCTAGTCTAGTCTCCGGTATGCGGTCATTTGCGACAGTTTCCGGTATGGACTCTCCTATGGCCGTAAAGATTCGTTGATGATGCGCTTCGTGTTCCTGATCGATCCACTCACCCATCACCTTTAGTCGTTTTGCTGTAAGAGCCGCTTCGTATTTTATACGAAATAATTGTTACATGCTTGTAAGCTTTCGATCTATTAAAAATTTCAAATTTTTTATCTTAAGACTTAAATAAATATCAAGTATTGAACCTTTTAGGCCCAAACATGACAATTAGGCTTTTTATGGCAGAAACTGTTAAAATCAAAGGCAGCTGATTTTCGGAATAAGCTAAATAATTTGTACACTAAATCTTTCCATATGAAAAATTTTATCCAAAATAATACATGTAGTTTTATTTGAAGATAACACGTAGTATGAATTATGTATTGAAGGTAAATAATTTTTAATATAAATTTAAAAAATTAGTATTGCTTTAATAATGACAAGTATTTCCGAAAGCCAAAATGGAACTGATCAGGCTTGTTGAAGTAAATGTAAATTTCAACTTAATTTTGAAAGAAGTTGGAATATATACTACTTGTCTCTTGGAGAATTTTAAAAACTCCAATCCTTAAAAATTAATTAATAAAATGCAATTTCAAAACTAAATTAAAAAAACAGAGATGTTCTGTTCTATAGCTAAGAAATCAGATTTTATCCAAAAAACATTTCAAATATAAAAACCGTTAAAATTATATTATTTCCAGAACCCATTAAAAAATTACACAATATTTCAGTTCAGTACTTTACTTTGCTGCTCGTTCTCCATCCCTGATTTCTATTCACGTCAATTTTCTCTTTTATTTCTTTTTATCTCTTTATACTTTTGTATTTGATGTCGATAAGGTTACCAGAAAGTTTTTGTCACATATTCAAAATTGAAAGAAAACTCCCAAGAATACCTCAATTTCATTTGAACATGGATTTTTCATTTCATTGATCTTAAGCATTTTTGTGTTTGATTTAATACATTTTAATGTCATTACTTTCACAGTGCTTAAAACAATTGTTTAAGCAATCAATAAAGTACAAATAAAAAATAAAATAGAGGGTCTGAGCCCTAAAATGACCTTCTGGATATATATCCAGATGGTGAGACCAACCATACTGTACGGGGCTCTGGTATGGTGGAGGAAGACTGAGCAACGGACAACTATATCGAGACTGTGCAGGTTACAAAGACTTGAATGCCTACACATCACAGGGGCCATGAAATCAACCCCAACGTTGGGTATGGAAGCTCTTCTAAACCTTGCACCGCTCAATTTGGCTATACAAGAGTAGGCAGCTATAAGGGCAATCTCTATCTACGGGAAAGAGAACCTTAGGGCGGGCAACACTTATTAGCAAATTGTGCCACAGAAGACACAGGACTCTACATGCATATACGCTGAGTAAAGCGGATCTGCTAATGTTCCCACTGAAGGAGCTGATCCTATTTGCGAACGTATTGGACTGCTAGGGACAGGGGAAGCACTGGTCGCAATGGTCGCAGTACAAAGGGCCATCCTGGGCCAAACCCGCATTACATTACATTATTTGTAATGAGCAAATAAGCAAAGGAAGTACACGAGTGTATTTATATTTATTGTGCAAATGTATTCGTTTGTGAGTATGCACACAGATGTGTCGTAAACAAAAATAAATTGAAATACAAGATTTTATTTTCTTTATATTGTTGAAAAAATATAGTTCTGACAAGCATCACAGTCTACTTATAATGAACATAATAATATTTTTGATAGAATAATTAAGATAAACATAGTTTGAAATTATGATGTTATCAATCATGTTTTTTTATCCATGTGTGTAATAAAATTATAGATGTTTAGAAAACACCGCTTTTTTTCATTCCTATATTCAAGCGATTTAAAGCGATTCTGAAGTGGTATGCACATTTTTACTTTATGCTCCTCATATGTTGGCACAAACATCTTAGAGATAAAACAAGTTTTTATTGATTTCCACATCTTTGAAAATTTTCGTACATTTTGAATTATTTTTTAAGTAAATAGTTTATATCCCTATTAAAATCAACAGAAGCCATAAGAAATCTAATTAAAACTTGTTTTTCCGAGGAAAAACAATGGAAGTCGCTATTTTAGGAACGAGTTCCCTCATCTGGCTACGCTAAAGTTTTCTTGAAATGAGAGCACAATGAGATAATTCATATTAGATGGTTCTTTCTCTGCCAGCTCATTTGGTAACAAGTCTTACAACAACTCCTCTTTACAATATTAATTTAAAAAGGGGTTATTTTGGAAATAAATGTTGGGGCCTTTTTAGGATGAGGGCTGATCTAGTATAATGCTGCCAATGATTTTATGGATTTATTAAAGAATATTGTTTCAATACTTAAGAATCGAATCATCTAGTGGAAAATCCACATTTTGGCTTAAACATAAAGACTATGAAACGGTAGATGAGTTGTAATAAACATAATGTAAGAGAAAATGTCTGAAGACAAGAAGAATTTTTAATAACATTATATGAACGTTGCTTTGGAACCACGACTATTGCCTTTTTTTGTCTGCCTCAATTGACAGGGTAAAATGTGCGCAACATGCAGTTTTCGCAACATGTTCCAATATTAAATTCACAAAATTTAACTAATTCGTTTTAACTGCCATTAGAATTATTTCTCAGTTGATACATCATAGAAACACCATTTACCAGTACATCTCGATTTAATTTGAAGAGGGTATGATTACTTAACAATAGCGACCAGCACCCACATCACATTTAAATGCTTAATTTTACAATTTAAACCAGAAGTTTAGATGTCGTTACAAAATTTGGGCCCCTCTAATGGAAAAACCAAGAAATCCCCCAATAAGTATTATTTCGCTCTCATCCCTCTCACAACACTTTGTATCCATTTCCTGAGTTCCTTGATATCCCTGATTCATAATACTCTCTTATCTCTTGTCAGCTCTTTTAGAAAAATAATAAGACAAACAAATAGAAACCAACAGATACTAAACAAAACACAACACAACAACAAATATATCAACAATGAAATGATATTTTTACTTCATTGTGTTAAAGTAAACTTTACATTTTAGATACAACACAAACAACTAATACACTTGCGTATGTATGTGTACGTGCATATATGTAAGTTTAGAAACATATTGACAGAGTAACGCACAGGAATATACTTTTAAATTACATGTCGTACTTATTTTTACATATTGACACCAACCAACACACAAGTATTCATACACGAAGTTAATAAAATAAGGAAGCCAGACAAAACCAAATCGTATCGTCGTTGTCAATAAGAACTTCAATATAAAAAGCAAAAACAACAACATTAGCAACGGCAATACAAAGATACTATACAAATAAAACGGAAAATAAAAACATTTATTATAAAGAGTATCTATATATGTACACGTACACATACATACATTTATGTAGTTGTATGAATGTATACAGATCCGCAGTAAAATGTTGAAAGGATGTGTGCAGAGTATGATTTACGTACGTACATATGTATACCTAGACATATAGATAAATATATTTTAGTTTAAACAGCTGATGTTAAGGAATGTGTTCTGTAAAATTCTGTTCCATTATGATCCAGTAAAATGCCCCAATTTGCAGTTCGTATAGGATGGATTTTTTCTTTTTTTTTGATTACACATGTGATCTTTAACTTAATTTTGAGATTTCACTGTTGGGTGTGGTATTTTTTCCAGCATCCAAGTATGAGGGAGCAACCAGTCTTTTGGTACTATCTCGTGAACTATAAGCAGGCTGTAGAAGACCTCGACGTGTGAACAACACCCTCGACATGTGTATACCAAATTTTTCTGCTAAAAGAAGCTTAATGAAATTGTCGCTAGAATCAATGAAAAACGAATTATTACTTTTTGAAGAAAAGAATACCACAATTTCTGATTTGTTTTCTTCTATAATTTCTTAATTATGAAATTTGCAATAAACATCTAAGTATGTGAGAAAGCATAAGATAATATTTTTGTCAAAAAAAAAATCTTTTAAAAAAACTTCACATTCCTTATAGTGCAAGAGATAGTTCCGAAAAACTAGTTGCACCACTATTTTCAATAAAGCGGAGAAAGTTGCATCTTGTCTGAAACACAAAGTGAAATGAATGTTAACGTTAAACAAATTAATTGTTTCTCAGCGTTAAAATGCGGCTTTACAACCACCTAGAAAAAATTATGTGTGTGGTAGCATTAAATCAAGGTAATTATATGACTATCTACTGGCATTTTTATTTCAGAAAAAAATATTGTGGAAATAAAAATGAGGATGCAATCGTATTATGATGCCCATATTTACATACTTTATGTGTAACATACTTAGAAAGGAACATATTTTTTCCTTCATAGGATAAGCCAAATACACGTATACACGTATAACATTTTTGTCATAAACGAAGCGCCAGAACATATCGATTTCGTTGACATAAACGTGTGTCAGTCGTTCTTCGATGTATTAATTTTACTTGAATCCCGATTTTTGCGGAATATTATGATATTTCAAGATATATAGATCAAAGATTCCAAAGACCCATAACAGGCTACAAACAGTGAATTTTCTCATTTTGATTATGTAGTAAGTTTTTTAAATTCAAACATGTTTTTTTGCAAAATAATTCAGTTAGATATTAACTCTCGTTCTCTGTGACTTTATTGAACGAACTATCAGACAAGGAGAAGAATTAGATGACTGAGTTAAATTGTTGCAGAAAATATGCAGCCCTCAACATTCATTTGATGTGTATGCGAGTGCGTGTATGACGGATATTTTATCGTTCAAAATTTTAATCATACTTAATTTATAAGCAACCACAGTTTGCTTGTAGATACCATAGTATACGAGAATATCATGACACTATCACGTCTATTATCTGCATGAGTAAAAGTATTGCCCGATGAATATATTAATTGCGATGAAATACATATATATATATATATATATATATATATATATATATATATATATATATATATATATATATATATATATATATATATATATGTATCTCACATGAGATTTTACGCATGCTCTGCCTAAAGGTATAAACTTCGATTGCACGTAACTGCAACACCAATTCGTAAGGCAGGTATTTTAATAAACTTAGTTGGTATTTTGATCATAATAATATATTTATAATGATTTAATTAGGTTTTCTTACGTTTTACTCACATTTTCAACAAATCGAGATTGCAATTCTTAATTTTTGATTTCTGGCATTAAATAACCTCTCGAAACAATTTCTCAACTGCAGCGTTGTCCCTATAAACATTAGCAAAGATTCCATATATCCCGCCCTATTGCTTCTACTATTTTTTTTTATAAACTATTAAAATCAAAAATGCGAGTGTGCGAAAAAAGAATTCATTCTCTTAATTGCTGCTTACAACAATGATTGTCTGATGAGACCCTAAATCGAGTTAGTCGTAGGCTTTTTGTGTTTCAAATAAAGGAACTCTTCCTTAACTGTTGTTCTGTTAATTTCTGTTGTTAATTCGGTTTCCCTTCACAAATACTTTTAAGGGTAGTTTTGATTGTGGTAAAAATTGATAGATGATATTTTTTGTTCGATTTTCATTTAAGTTATTACACGTTTTCTTCTACAGGATGCTTATCCATCCATCTTCGACTTTAAAGTGCTCTTTTCTGAAACTCTAAAAGGAAGATAAACAAACACAAGAAGTGAGTAAGTATTCTTTGAAAAAATTAACACATACACACGCACACACACGCACACAAATAAGTGGAAATGAAAGAGGAGTTCGAACAGATAATATTAAATTCCACTTCATTTTGTACTCTAAACAATATTAGCCCGATTTAATACCTTGAGGCGTTTACATGCACTTATTGTTTGTTTAATGTAGGTTTTTAATTTAATTTCTACCTGCAGTTCCT